>JAEAOA010000435.1:1020000-1025000 GCA_016746295.1 Potamilus streckersoni
CTCAGTAATTCTGTAAGTTTTGGAGTTACATCTGTGTCAATAAGTTTATACAAGAGTCCCTCCGCGTTATGTGTTGGCATTTTGCTTTAAAAATATTGAAATTAGACATTGCAGATATCGGACGTAGATGATATGTTTAACAAAATTTACCAGAAAGTGACAGTGATCATTCTCTCCGCTTTTGCCACATGGTGATATTCAGATTAGAAATTATAAATTGATGAGCGCCAGTCGGTATAACACCAGGAGAGTCAGTCCATGGCATATTACTTTTAGCGGTTAGGAAGACCTTATAGCTTTTGGCTAAGTATCATATATATATATATATATATATATATATATATATATATATATATATATATATATATATATATATATATATATATATATATATATATATATATATATATATATATATATATATATATATATATTAGCATATTAGCTTGTAAGTAGCTTCTCGTGGGTAGGTGGTTCTTTCTGCGGATATCCAGGTTTCTTCCTCCATCATTAATACTGGCCTCCATGTATAGCCTATCGTGTGCTGAAAAATGGCGTTAAGCCCCAGAACAACAACAACAACAACAACATATAGATATTTGCAAAATTGTTGACAATCAAATAATGTCACTAAAGCATTTAACAAATAATTGAATAAAACAATGGAAAATATAAACGACTATCGTTGGTTTACATAACTAAATTGTTAAAAGACTCGTGCAAAAAGTAAATATGTCAAGAACGACATACCATAAAATACAAAACGTAGTGTCGAAAATATCCAATCCGTAAAAGAAGAAAGACAAAGAAACATGCTTAAAATTAAAGCAGTGTATTTGGAAAACTTAAATACATCCAAAGAGGTGGAGGACCTTTGATGACATGTGATTTAAGTATGGATCACAATATCTCTGACAGAGCAATCGTGTTATTCGTGCACTTTCAACAAGGAAGACCAACTGATTTGAAAAGCAAATAGTCAAATGAAAATGAGATGTAAAATCTATGATGTACCTTCAGTATTCGTTTTAGGTGATATTCTTAACACTGATTAGAGTCATGTGACTTTGAAATAAGAAATCCGCCCAGGCTGCTAAACTATTGATTTCAAAAGTTAGTAATATAAATGTAAAGAGATTTTTATGCAAGAAAAAATCTAAAGATAATTCTTTAATAAACCGAAACAGCCGAATTATGGAGGAAAATAAGCCTTATTGAGTACACCAACTGTTCGTGATAGTAGTTACTCTGAATGCAGGTACTGGGAAAGAACCTTAATTACGGCTATTTCAGCGTAATAAATGAATCAAAACTTGTTGAAAATCATAAGAAAGAAAGCGAAACTGATTAAAATACGTACATGAATTCTTCTTCGAATTTCCACTTGCTATTTGTAAATTTGCAAATTTGTATTAGAATTTTTACTTAAAATGAAACAAAATCTTGTTTAATAAAATTTGGAAAAAGTATATCCAAATTGTATTTAATGAACAAATTTGCTGTTTATTACTTTATATATATTTTAGACAGATTTTATACAATTTAAACTGAAGTCAAAATTGGCATTAATTTAAAAATCAAGTTTTTTTTGCATCATAATGCAACTTTTGTCTTTTCGTACTCTTTCTTCTCTTTAAAAGGGGCCCCGAGTGGCCGAATGGTCTAAAACACTGTCCGTTACGGATCACTGCCATCTCACCTCTGTCTGCGTGAGTTCGCGTCTAGGATTCGGCGAATGTGGATATGTGAGAAAGCTTGCCAGTAGCTTCTCGTTGGTCGATGGCTCTTTCCGGTGATTTCCCGGTTTCTTCCTCCACCATTAATACTGGCCGCCATGAATAGCCTATCGTGTGCTGAAAAATGGCGTTAAGCCCAACAAAAACAACAACAACAACAACTTCTCTTTATTGTTCATTATCTATTGTCGAATGACATCAACTTGAAGAACAACTCTTTAATCAGGTTGTAACCGAATGAAGTAATTATCTTATCGAGTAATAAATAGGTTTAAACTAATTTTAAAATACGCACAGTAATTGCCTGTAGATTTGTGTCAAAAAGATCTCTTGGACTCTTTTGATATAATATTTTCACCAAATAGCCAATAAAATTCACTTGAAACACTGATTTTATTATTGGCTAATTATTTTTTTTATTAATCAGCTAATTAAACTTAGACTCTCGTTCCAATTTCCATCTACATCTTTAAACTGCAAACGCTTCATTGTTTTCATTTCTACAAAACAATATATTATTTCCATTAATCCACAAACACAACCATATTTATTGTAATTTCTTTCTCGAGCAACAAAATTAGTTACATTATTCTATCCAAATCAAGAATTTGCTTTTAAGCGTAACTATCCCATCTACCCGTAATGCACTTTGTAATCCCTGTTCTTGTTTGTTTTCTTCAGTCCGAGAATGTTATAAACCATTATAATTTCATCAGTCTGTTTTTAACTTGTCTCCTACTGTCCTTTTTTGAGTTGGTCAAGAAACGCCATAAATACATAACATTGCCTGACAAAGTAAAACAAAACAGGCATAGAATATCGATTCAAGTTCGATCCGGTTACAATTGAATTAAAAATGGTTATTATGAAGAAATTAGTATTCTCATATGAATCATCAGTTTCAAATTAAACTTGCAGTCGAGATACCATTACTTCCAGACTGATTAATGCACATTTGATATGCATTTTGCTTCTAGATTGCTTATTAAATATGCAATTAAGATGCCATTTGCTTTCAGACTGATTAATGTGAGATACAGTTTGCTTCCCTACTGCTTACTAAATCTGCAATCCAGATGTCATTTGATTCCTGACTGCTTACTAAATCTGCAATCCAGATGTTATTTGATTCCTGACTGCTTACTAAATCTGCAATCCAGATGTCATTTGATTCCAGGCTGCTTATTAAAACACAATAATCTTTAGTTCCTTCGCATAAACTTGTACTTTTCTGGGATGTACGCCTTTAATGCTGAGGAACTATTAACCGCTTAATCTCGCATGAGACTATTCTGCAAATAGACTCCATCAATTATTTACAAGGTACAAAATGTAATCAATGTTTTAAGAAACAGTTTCTACAAAGAACGTTCCCATGCACACTTACAATTTGATAATAACTGATTCCAACTGGAAGGGTTGTAAGAAGTTTACATGTTTCAATCTTTTTGATTTTGATAAGGACTAATCTTCACATTAACCTTTCAGTGACTGTAAGAAAGAATTCTTTCAACTCTTTTCCTCTCAGTGTAAATACAAACATGTGACGAGTGCATGGCTGCAGTTCATCGATTAACAATAACAATACAAAAAACAATTTTATGAAATGTTCAATACAACAAAATACTGTATACAATAGCAGTTGAATGGTTGAATGTATTCACTTCTGAGAATGTCAAAGTATCAAATAAAATATGACTAAAAAATTGGGTGAACAAATTTGCGAAAGCTCCAAGATTTTGTAATATAATGTATACTTTAATTCTTTATCAAATCCCATTCCAAAGTACAGTTATAATTCAAGGGTTGTTTGGTGGAAAAAATAAGTTTTATGGTTTTAATATCTTGAGTTCTCCTTAGTGCGGAGATCAAATGATATATTACCGATAAAGGAAAATTATCATCTTCCTGTATGTAATTTATCTGTTATACTGAAGCGTTATCTAACTGAAAACTCAGTGGGGATCTGAGGTTGAAAATTGTTAACTGCCCTAAAATTAAAAATTCTAAACACATTGGAGGATTGCTTCGTATTCAACAAAATAGCTTTTAGAATAGCCATTACCTCAACAAACATTTTTTTTTACATGCTAACTTTAAAAACTACAGTATTATATTTTTAAAAAATCTTTTTTCATTTTCTATTACAGCATAAAATTACTACCAATAATAATAATAATAACACTACTTGCAACAACAGCAGCAGTAGCAATAATTCTTGTAATAATAATAATAATAATAATAATAATAATAATAATAATAATAATAATAATAATAATAATAATAATAATAATAATAATAATAGCAACATATTGTGCAGTGTTTAAACTCAAAGTGCCAAGGAAAGAGTTTGCAAAAAGGTAAATATAGATGTCGCTTTGGCTTGTAGAATTTTTAGGGAATTATACTCAGTTTTCATTATCCGCAACAAGTCTATACAAGCTGGTTGTATTTATAACTATAACCCATGTGGAGACAGCCATGTAGAGGTTTAAAAACACAACGTTTTTGTGTTTATTTGTTTGTCTTATGTTTTGTATTTGCCTTTGAAAAAGACTCATTAAGAGTCGAAAGCGCTCAGGCTAGTTAGTTACTAGTTTCACACTGTTCGTCGTCAGTTTATTGCATCTATTTTAATCAATCCCTGACATGTGATCCCTTGGTGGATCCAGTGCGATTGAAAGGGTAGTTATTAGCCATATGATTTGTATTATATATATATATATATATATATATATATATATATATATATATATATATATATATATATATATATATATATATATATATATATATATATATATATATACATATATATATATATATATATATATATATATATATATATATATATATATATATATATATATATACATATATATATATATATATATATATATATATATATATATATATATATATATATATATATATATATATATATATATATATATATAATTATGTGACAATAGATGGGTTTCTGTAACAAATAAAAGAGTGAAAGCTAACAAGCTTTGTATATTTTAACAAAACAATTTATTTCCCTAGACATCAATATATAAAAATTGGTAAATAGGACTTACAGTTTTGAATATAATCCAAAATTTGATCGTAAGAATGAAAACACAAGTCTTATCACAGAATAGTCTTATTTGAATCGAGGTTCGAGTACCGACGACGTACAAATATGGAAGGCGATGACGTCAGATATAATCCAATGTACGAATATCAAAAATTCCTCACTTGAATCACAACCATTGTTTC
>JAEAOA010000435.1:1027500-1220000 GCA_016746295.1 Potamilus streckersoni
ATTACGAATGTTGAATTTTGAGCGCAATTCCCACGCTTTGACAGCATGACCTGACCTGTGTCTCTTCTCGTCTTGTTTCCCACGTCTAGTGTGTGTGTGTGCTTATTGTCCTCTTTCAATCATGGACTATTCCAATCTCTCGTTGATGTGGATTTCCCCTTGACTCATCGGGTTCCTTGACTTATCTCGTCCTATGTATTGGTTCGTACTCAGACAAGCCATTCACACTGCACAAATTCCGACATAAGGTAATCTTAACAAATAACAATCTATACAGATTCTTTTTTCGGTAAGTACCGTTACTTTAGTACAAATGACCTTAGATCGAAGTTCATTTCACACTTTGCTGCAATTCGTCAGAAATTACAACGTGCTTTCTACAGACATATGTGGCCGTATATACTAGCATACATTACTACACGTCTTATTTACGTTTGGCTAGTCAATGCAGTTCGACAAAATTAATGTTTAATTACTTATTGCATAAAATCCACTAAATCTAGCTACATAAATGTAACCAGCATGATCATTGAAATATTTCTAAGTCATATATAAATATGCACTTATCATTAGCTCACGATAGCAAATATCATCCTACACAGATAATCAATTCATATATCATAAGAAATATGGCACATTTGTATATTAGGGTTATTTAATAAATATTTATGGAATGATGCATATTTGTATTATTTGAGGCACATCATATTCCTTCTGAAATTCTACACATTGAATGTTTAACTACATGCAATCCCTGATTCTCTCAATGAACTAATAATTGTAAATCAAAAAAAAAATGGCATAAAACTAACATGACAATAGAGTCCTACGAAATGAATACACGATACATGCGTGAATCATAAGCGTATCAATACATCTGCATATCAGCCAAACAAATGAATTAGAATATTAAATGGAAACTAAAGTTGCGTACCATTGCCTATTTTTCTTTTTAAGACAGCTCTCTGGCCCTTTCTACTTTCAGGTTTCCCACAGAGCCTCAAATTCGACTTCAAAATTGGACTACAAAATTTAGGGCAAGTGGTACCCGTAAGTTGTTTTCCAAAATGTACGCCCTTAACTTCCCTGACCAATCGGAAATAACTGTTTATAAAAATTCTCTCCTAATAATCATGTCTATTATCAGATTTCACTAGCCTAAAATATGCTGCAATT
The DNA here is from genome assembly GCA_016746295.1 of Potamilus streckersoni. NCBI lineage: Eukaryota > Metazoa > Mollusca > Bivalvia > Unionida > Unionidae > Potamilus > Potamilus streckersoni. The sequence continues at coordinate 1,028,677 of JAEAOA010000435.1, forward strand.
AGCTTCCTTTAAAAAATCAATTATATGACGTGCGCCAATTTTGAACTGTTACGTTCAGAGTTATATAGCACGTATGCCATTGTACCGGTAAAATGTTCCGATCAAATGCTACTGAAGCTTAACGTAACCCTTTTATGTGCTCAGAGATGAAATAAAGAAATAATCAGTGAACTTTCTCAAGATTTTTATGGTTTGACTATGCTAACTTCAAAGCACAATTCATTTAACCTTAAGTTTCAATAAGTTTCGAAAATTCGGCACATCACACCCTATCTGTTGTTGATATGATAAATTTAATAAACACAGCAGACCGCTCGCGTGGCCTAAGTGGTAAGAGTGTCTGCATTGAATGCAGGAGGTCACGGGTTCGAACCCCACTTGATTCATGAAAAAGACTTTACTGGGTGGGGCATAAAGATACGCGCCTGCGGCATGATTCCCCGGTGCTAGACACTACTATAAACTAACAAACTGTAGACGTCGTAGCGATATGACTAAAATTGTTAAAGCTAGGTTAAAAATTTATATCACACACACACACACACACACACACACACACACACACATAAACACAGCAGATACAGAACAGCTTGGACTCATCGACCATTCTAAAGATCCTCCAAAGCCTTTTGACTTTTCATACAGGTCTGAATACCCAGCGCAGTATGCCGGGGAACGTATGGGCTGAAAGTCAACTTCGTTCCTTATGGGAGCTAACATTAGGATTGAACCACATGCTAACATGAAAATTTAACATTATGGTCACTAACAGCCTTATTGGGGTCACTATAGGACTTATGCTGATTGAACATTTGGGGCCACTGTTGGACCTTGGGGGTTGTGAGTATTTAAGATTGTGGCTACTATAGGACTAGTGGAAAATTAACTTTTAACATTTAACATCACTTTTTCGCTGTGTGACTTAAGGGAATGGAACACGTTCTTAAAGAGGAACACACATATAAGCAAAATAAATGGACAAAAGAAGGGAGGGACAATGATATAATTACTAATATACAGTTTCTTCTCACCAATACCTACCCTTTAACCAATAACAGCACATATGTACAATTACACAAACAAGTATGTGTAAACCGGATTACAGTGTGGGATAGAGCGATGAGGACTAAAAGTGATTCTGACAGACTCACACACGTTCTTGAAGAGAAACAACCCACACAAACAACAAACGGATAACGCAAACAAATGATATGTTATGGTCACTAACACGGCTATGTATCATCCAACGCTCACAAGTATGTGTAAACCGGATTACAGTGTGGGATAGAGCGATGAGGACTAAAAGTGATTCTGACAGACTCACACACGTTCTTGAAGAGAACAAACGGATAAACAACACAAACAACAAACGGATAACGCAAACAAATGATATGTTATGGTCACTAACACGGCTATGTATCATCCAACACTCACCCATACAAACAAAACACATGAAGAAAATAAGCGTTATGCCATGTAACACACATATTTACTATCTAAATTCCATCAAATTAACACAAGGATGAAATAGCTCATCAAATATATATAAGTCTGATATGTTTTTCATGCAAACATACTTCTATATAAACGGGCCATGTCTTTTTCATACATATTGAACATGAATATTAGAATACCTGAGTAGCCCCGAAAGGGACTTTGACCGTTAACAAACGTAGTCAACACTTGCTACGTGTATTGAATCTTCACATCTTGAAAATTACCGCTCTGATTGCCTAGTGGTAACAAAGACCGCTTCAGATGCGAGAGGACGCGAGTTTGATCCCAGGCCAAACTATACCAAATTCTTATAATAATGGTTCTAGTATTTGCCTTGCTAGGCGCTCAGCATTAAGAAGTTAGTGTAAAGAATGGTGTCAGGATAATGTGACTAGGTGGGTCTTGATGCTAAATGTCTGAAGCAAGATGCCTCAGTGCTAGACATCACTATAAACTGTCACACTGCAGACATCGTAGCTATATGACTGAAAAATTGTTAAAGCTAAGTTAAAATCCAACACACACACACACATCACAGCATCATATTTAACGATTTGTTTGTTGCACCCTAGAATTGATGTGACTGAGAGACGTGTCATAGCCCACTTTGGCTGTACATAAATTGGGCTATCAATCTTAAACAACGTACAAAATATATCTATCGACGACACTACGCTAACCTACATCTTGAGTCTTTAAAAACGGTAGCCAAGACCGGTAAAAGTTCCACCTTGATATGCATTGTCAACGGACCGAGAATAAGAATTGTGTATCTTGTTATGGTTCAACAAAACTACGCCTGTTTTGCAACTAGCAATTACAAGGCATAACAGTGTATCACGTGATTAAGTTCACATGTGTAAAATATCATTTGAAATTGGAACCATGACAGACTACAGGTCACTACAAATACAAATGTTATGGGGCATGGACCGACACACATTCGGAAGAACCATTTTCAGTTTTGTCACTGGCGTAATTAAAAATTATGGTTGCCAGTACCGAGTAAGAACAATTTCACACGAAATACTGAGAGCGACGACTCACACTCAGCCAAGTCGTACACTCTGACGTGCTAAAAAATGAAGCAATGAAACGGAAATACTTTGGCGTCAAAGCCTATAATCCACGCAAGATTACACGTTTGTCAGGTCACTATTTCGTTTGTGCACCCTGGAGAAAGTATATGAAATTGTCATCTTGAAACGAGTGTAATTTCTCGATTATAACGCCGTATATAATGGCTACCATTCAGTATTAAAATAAAGACAGGGGATGGGCGCAGGGGTGGTCGTAATGACCAAAGACTAACCTAGACAGACCAACCTCTTTCCTCTTGAATATACCTTCCTTACAGAAAATGATGATCCTGATGATGTGATCCTCAACAAGATTTGTGTACAACCATACAAAGTGATTTTATTCGCCGTGATAAACTATGAAAGTCATCAGCATGTATTCTGCAACCACCCACGCCTCATATTACAAGCTAAAGTAAAATAGGTCGTTCCAACATTTTCTTAATTTTATTTATGAGCAAAAAACAATAAAAATTACTTTTCATTCACTCTGGCTGGTCATCTTGATATACAAGTCAACTGAATATTTTCAAATAAAATGGCAGAAAGACATAGAATGACCCATTCCCAAACGTTTAGCCACACCAGGATTTGTATATATAGGAGAATGAAACCAAGTTTTGTATTTCAGTTGTGGCGTGAACTCCGCAAATATTAATATAAAGATCAATATTAACATAAAGATTCAGCAGTCGAGGAGAATAGTCAGAATTATCCGAATTTACACTACTTTCACTTAGTTCATATAGATATTCTCTGTAAACTTTTATCTTTGATAGGACAGCAACGGCATGACATAGGCAACATATAAAGAGCATGTAGTCTAGTGATTCCTAAGATCTTTTCATGGAAGCTCGCATTCAGAATCAACGTTTGAGGATGCGAGAACATATTTGCAACTATTCTGAAACAACGAAACATTACATCGTAAACGCCACATAATCTTTAACGTTTGAGGATGCGAGAACATATTTGCAACTATTCTGAAACAACGAAACAATACATCGTAAACGCCATATAATCTTTAACGTTTTGAGGATGCGAGAACATATTTGCAACTATTCTGAAACACAACGAAACATTACATCGTAAACGCCACATAATCCTTAACCCTTCTTATCTAAATATATAAAAAGACTGGTTACCTTAATTATTTTCAAAATGATCAGAAACTGAAACACTGTAAAAGATTATTGAATCCACGACTTTTCACGTTGCCCTTTTCATCTCTGATAATAACGTTTTCATCTCAAATTTTTGTTACTTGTATAACGTTTAAATTGCATCGTATAATGAGAAAGACAAATAGCAAAGACTACTTAAAGGACGAAAATTTGAATAAAATGACGAACTTTTAACTTACTTTAAATCAGCGTTTGGAAAGCAGTCTGCGTAACTACAACAAGTGATATTTTTTATCTACTAATTGAGCAACCACCAGGGAATTATAGTTGTATTTTGTTGTTTTCCCTCCGCTCCTTGTATTTTATGGTAAAAAAAAACAACAAAGGAACTAACAATACAACAATCTAAATTAAAGCAAATAAAATATTGATGATATTTAGATGAGTTTATTTGATAATATATATATATATATATATATATATATATATATATATATATATATATATATATATATATATATATATATATATATATATATATATATATATATATATATATATATATATATATGATACAGCATTATGTTCCTCTGGGCAGAAATAGTATCCAAACCGATCTAGTGACTTGCTTAAATTGTGTAATGGTTCCAGGAAAATATAATCATTCAAATAATGATCATGCATCACAGAAGAAACTGAAAACTGTCGATCTGTCAAATATTTAATGTGTATATTTGCCTGATAATTTTCTTCATATCTGAATCCACTGCATTAGAGGTCGAATAATCATGTTGAGAAATATGACGGTTAAAAAAGCAACTATATGGTGGCTTCAGTAGTGAAAAGAAGTTATTTTTTGCTACGTATTCTATTACGCAAAATATTCATATAATCTGTTATATTTTATGCTAAAGCAGATTGCAAGTACTGACACAAAATACAACAAGCTGCTTTCAACTGGATTTAGCATTCAGAAAGTTAATTTTTAGCTATCAAGCCAGATTATAAAGAAAACTGTAACAGACCTTTTCGCGTACATTTTGCAGTTTCACAAAAGAACTATTACAAGCTCTAGGAAGTGTAAAAACGTAGTAAACAAAATGTATCTTCTCTGCCGGATGGAGAATTTGCTAGACACAAATGATGCACTGACCACTCAAATTAGATAGCCAGACTATCTACATATCGTTCTCTCTGAATAAACGAGACAGAACATCCGCCATTTCTCATCACAGAATTTTAGACAGGAACTCTGCCTTTTTCACTACTCTTGTAAAGAAGAAAAGAAGCAGGAGATCAGACTTCTGAAAATTATATCACGACATACTGTTTTAGTCTGTTCGTCCTTATACAAGCTAATGATGGCCAGACATTTCTTTTAGTCTCTTTCAGTCTCTTTCAGACAGACTCTCGCAAGATTCAGATATATCAGCTTTGAATGTGTCTCTCTTTTCTTCTATCACTCTTGTTTTCCCTCAGTAAGTTTATGGCACAATCTGACGATTTGAAAAATATTGGCGCCCAAGCGAAAGATAGAATCATATTTCCTTTTTTTATGTGGTCGGTAAAAAATCATAAAAATTGGGTGTTTGTCTGAATAGAGGTTTTTGTTAAGAACGATAACTAACCTGTCATCCAATCAGCTAGTTATCGGATCGTTGGTAGGCTTCGTTTTGAACATTACAATTGTTTGCATAGTGCTTTGCCATACCTTCGTATACGGAGATATCACAGAGCAATGCAAGAGGTCTGGTTGAACGAGACTAACGTTTGTGTCACGCAGTTATCAATTTAATTATTGATACCCTGAAAGGAAACTTTCTGTTATCTGAAGAATAGGTCATGACTTCTACCGAAGTGTGATGAAAAATATTAAGCAAAACATAGTCAGTAAATAACTGATTAAAGGTCTTTTAAAGCTGAGATTTTAAAGCTGAAATCGTGTCGGCTCGAACGGTAAGCTGCAATAGTAATTTCACAAAATAGCAGACGGTATGATCATTATGTAAATATACCCTTGATAGACGCACAGTCATTAACATAATATTACAAAGTCACCTTCCCTAAGACGTAGGAAAGTAAAACTTAAATTTACAAAAATTATTTCTTTCATATGCATTAAATCGACACAAAAGCAGAATATGTTTATGATATATATATATATATATATATATATATATATATATATATATATATATATATATATATATATATATATATATAATTCAGCATCGTTTTCTAGCTTATGAATAAACTACATCACTGAACACTGAATAAATATAGAAAATTTGTATTAAATGGGAACTCAGCTTGTGGACGTTTCTCGGCAGAAGAAAAAAGATACAGTGCTTATACTCATTATGGCCAGTACCTTCAACATGAGAAGTCCTAATCATGAGAAGTCCTAATCATGAGAAGTCCTAATCACTTCAACATGAGAAGACTTAATCTGGAACACTAGCTTGGTACTGATGACCGCAAAGTGTTTGCTGAGACTGTTTATTAATTTTGATCTTTATCACCTAGATCAGAAATGTCATTGGTAGGATTGTGGGCAAATCACAAACATTCGGACTCTCAGTAAAAAATTTCTTCACTAACGTCTGTAGCTATCTTTATTTCCTTCCTTCGAGTTTATTTTGCTGTACATTTATTCGTCTCATTACACGCCAAACACAAAAAGTCCAAATCTCTGCCACTCGTTAGCGTTAGATTTACAGGTCTTTCTGGAATTCAAAAATACATTTATTTGTTCTAACAACATCAACGTCTAAGTAGAAAGCAGTTGAACGTCAGAAGAAAAATTAAACAACAAAACAATAGCGTTTCCTTCCGAAACAAGAAATTTTAAAGTTTTCGGCATGCTGAATTAATCATATATTTGTTTCTGATAAAACTGGTTTCAAGTTTTCGCTGGAGTAATAAAACAAAAACATGTTGGAAATAAGTAAATTGAATGGTTTTATGCCGAATATAAAAGAATGGTACAATAAACTTTGGTTACGTTTATCAAAGCTTTTTACGCAGAAACAACGTCTTTAAATAGTTGCATTGATATTTTGCAGCGAGATTTAGAATTATTTTTTAAAAAAAATCAATTGAATAAAATTAAATATGTTTATTGTAGGTCAAGGTTATGACCCGCAGTCACTGCCATCATAATCTTTGTATATTACCATACACACAGACATGGGCCCTCCCAGAATTTTTTGCAGGAGTGATTCAGGATCATTTGCGGTGGGGGGGGAGTCAGTCAGTCAGTCACGGCCGGGAGAGTTAGTATAGTAAGCAGTCTCAAACTAAAGCTAATATTTACTAAGCATTTTGAACAGAATCTTGTGACATATTTTCAGCTTCATTTGGATAATTAAATTTGTCGGAATATCTATCTATCTATCTATCTATCTATCTATCTATCTATCTATCTATCTATCTATCTATCTATCTATCTATCTATCTATCTATCTATCTATCTATCTATCTATCTATCTATCTATCTATACACAATGTGTTTTGTGTTTACAAACACAACGTTTTTGTGTTTATTTGTTTATCGTATATATGTTTTGTATTTGCCTTTGAAAAAGACTCATTAAGAGTCGAAAGCGCTTAGGCTAGTTAGTTACTAGTTTCGTACTGTTCGTCGTCAGTTTATTGCATTTATTTTAATTAATCCCTGACACACGTGATCCCTTGGTGGATCCAGTACGATTGAAAGGGTTGTTATTCGCTATATGATTTGTATTCTTTATATATATATATATATATATATATATATATATATATATATATATATATATATATATATATATATATATATATATATATATATATATATATATATATATATATATATATATATATGTGTGTGTGTGTGTCTGTGTCTGTGTGTGTGTCTGTGTGTGTGTGTGTCTGTGTGTGTGTGTAATTAATAGCAAATGGTGATGGATGAAGGAGGGAACCATGTTATCAGTTCTAAGTAGAATATCTAGCAATGGAAGCGATGACTCAAACGTTTACACAAATATTCTGTATAGTCCATGCAAACAAAAGACACACATAAAAACAACATAGAAACTGTAGAGATTGTGACGTCATGGCCAGCTGTGACTCCCATTATCTTCCGAAATGAAAATGAAGATACATGAGAATATTAACAATTTCAGTACTGTACTTCCGTCTAAACACATCCATGAACATCATGGAATCAAAAGCCTGCCACGTTGTTATATGAAGTAACAATTAAAGACTGATGCCTTAATTAGTGACGGGATAATCATAATGTGATCGGCCTGTTATTCTGGAAACGGTTAAAGATATTTCTGAGATGAAAAATGAAGAAAAAAAAGAACCACAATTCCCTCTGAGTGCACCAACCCTCATAGTCTGAACAGTTCATGTACGAAAATCGCCGGCCATTTTCTGTCTCCCTAATGAGATTCATGTCATATTATTACAATAGAAAGCCATGACCTTGCTGCCAAAATATCGCGAATTCATTTTCAATTTCAAGGACATAAATTGTTGATCGAATGTAAGTCATGACCTGCAAACGGGTCAGATGCCTATTTTATTTATCCACTTAAAAGGAAGAAAGCAATCGAACCTGACGTTAATCTGTTGGATGTTTTTACCCCCAGATCACCGCTCTCATTTTGTGTCATTCAGAGATTAGATGATACATTACGAACTACATAACGAACAACGAATAACGAATGTTGCTTCAAACCGTCCGTAAATTTACTTTTGATATAAGATTATCCCAGATGAATATTTTCTATAAATAATGAAAACAAGCAGAATTTGATAACGAAAACAAACATGATGGTGTTCTAATAACTCCGAATTCAAAATGTGAGATAAATGAGTCTAAAAAAATTCCACTCAAATAAAAACAAGCAGCTCATTTTTAAAAGCAGCATAGCTAACTGAGTACTAAATTGATCCAATAGAGATCTGCGGAATTAATATAGACTGTATTGTTTTACGGATGGAAATATGATTCACACCAGTGATATAATATCAATGAAACTGGGGTTAGATTTTTAACTAGATAGTTCTCCAGTGACGAGTATGACTCTCCAGTGATTATTAGTAGAAAAGTCAATTTATCGTGTTAATAGGATTTCAGGAACAAGCACTTGTTTGTCGTATAAAAAGCTTTCCGGTCATAGACACTGTTATGTGTGTATGTGTGTTATCGCATAAAAGATCTGTGTAAGCCAGGAAAGTGTGATAGAGAGAGCCTGGAGTTAAGGTTGTATACAACAATTCAGTACAAGCCAAGACAAGGCAAGGCAAGGCAAGGCATTTCTCTCTCTCTCTCTCTCTCTCTCTCTCTCTCTCTCTCTCTCTCTCTCTCTCTCTCTCTCTCTCTCTCTCTCTCTCTCTCTCTCTCTCTCTCTCTCTCTCTCTCTCTCTCACACACACACACACACACATACACACACATACACAGAAGCACGCAGACACGGAAGACGAGATAATAAATTACTTTTCCATTATTCAAAAATTTGTATTTTTTCAAATTTATTTTTAAAATGTATGTTCCACGAATGCATCAGTGAGAAGTGAACATTATTACAGAAATTTACAGATAGATTTTTCTTCCCTGATTTTATAAAAACTATTTGTACAATTTAATATTGTCCACGTTCTCGTCGAAAGCGTTTATTGACAATTTTCGATCTTCTCTTCATACAACAATTTAATATTGTCCACGTTCTCGTCGAAAGCGTTTATTGACAATTTTCGATCTTCTCTTCATACAATTCTATAAAATGATAAATTATCTTCAAAATTATATTGATTTGTATGTTTACTGAGTTAATTATGCCATGTGATCTAGCTTCAATCATTCAAAAGTAACAGTTGTTACACTATTTTTTGTGTGTGTGTTTGTTTCAAACATTGTTATTGAACAGGGCGGTGCACATTTTACAGTATAAATTACAACCAGGAAGGAAACTTCGTATATTACTTTACTTGGTCATTCCTTGTCCCCTGTTTTTTGTTGTTTTTTGTTGTTTTTTTTTTTTGTCTATGGGATGGGGTGTGTGTACATTCGTAAAGACTTGTCACTAATTAATTGTTTTGTTACTAATTACATTGAATTTTTAGGATATAAATTATTCCATAATTGAGAATCCCTGGTTTAGTACTTTGAAGTGGCATCTCAAATCATTACAATGGGGCCAGTTAAAAAATGATTAAAACTATACGGCCCCAGCAGTTATGGATGTCAACAAGAACAGAGCAAATTTGCATTTACACTCAGATCACAGATCTAACATATATCTAACTGACATTTCATATCTAACGTAAGGCAGTCATTTTGAATCCTAGCATAACTCTTTGTATTAATGCCAACAAGTTGATGTATCAATATGGCATCTGTAGAGGCTTTATCTTTTATTGGTTGGTTGATTTTTAACACAATTCAATTCAACACAATATTGGCTATGAGAAATGGGAGTGCCTTTCCGGATTAAGCCGCACTAGGCTGTCGTGGGCAGGCAGAGAACCTGCAACAACTTTATTACTAGCCAAACGCTCTACCAAATGAAGTATTGTGGCTACATCATATTTATTTTTATTGTCCACGCCAGTGAATATTCCATCTCATTTCGTATATGTTCGGCTTAAACAGGAACGTGTTTAGGTCTTTATATCTCGCCAGCTGTCTTCTTGTAATTCTTTAATAACGTAATTTAATGTATTGTGTGCCCACCGTGAGTCATGATTGATTAAATATTGGAATAGTCAGCTGTTTCTTTTTAGAAAATATTAGTTATATTACTTAGAAACTGTAGTCAAATTCCCTGTTTATATTACTGCACTTTGTGTCTGCAACTTAGTAGCACGAGTGTACATACGTAGCCTGAAAAAGAAATATTAATCAAAAGCAAAATCAGTTCCTACCAAAATTTTATATCTATACAATCTCATTTTAAAATCAAAGAAATTATCGTTTATTTTGGTAATAATCTTTTAATAAGAATAATGTTTATTTGCCATTATTTATGTTTGCATGCATTTTTTAATTATTCAGATTGTATTTGTTCTTTCTTCGTATAAATTAGCTTAATATGTTCATTGACTTTCTAGATTTTTTTCCAAAACTATTCATGGAAATTGTTAAATATTCCTCTTTCTATCACGCCTTAAATGAACTATCGATATGGATAAAATAAAGATTGATTGGTTTAGCATTGGAAATGTATTATTGTAATTATCTCCAAATATGTGGATACATTTTGGCAATAATGTAATGAATTACCTAATGCTGGCATACGGATTGCATGTAATTTTCAAGACCTGACCCTTTATGGTAACAATTGTACCAATTCCACTGAGAAGCGATTCGCTTAAATAGAATCAAATGCTCTCTTAAAATCGACAAAACGCACGCAATAATTTATTTTTCCTAACTCTCTTAAGGTAATAAGTGCAAATAAAGTCCAAATGAGATATGTGGTGAAATAGCCTCTCTGGAGACCAGTTAGATTCTATTCCTGAATGTTCGCCTTAATCTTCAATTTTTATGACATTGCACTGAATATAAAAAGTAAAGCTGAATATTTTCAAATGGTCGATCGATCAAAATATGCGCTGTTGATTAAAAGTGTTCATTTATAACACCATTAAATCCAGCGACTTTGTTAGTTTTTGCTTTTTAATGACTACATTAATCAGGCCAGAGTTAATATGTCTACCAAGAGTTAATCTGTCTACCAAGAGTGTATCTGGCTACCAAGAGTTAATCTGTCTAAAAAGAGTTAATCTGTCTACAAAGAGTTAATCTATTTATCAAGAGTTAATCTGTCTACCAAGAGTTAATCTGTCTACAGAGTTAATCTATTTATCAAGAGGTAATCTGTCTACCAAGAGTTAATATGTCTACCAAGAGTTAATCTGTCTATAAAAAGTTAATCTGGATAGCAAGAGTTAATCTGTCTACAAAGAGTTAATCTGGCTACCAACAGTTAATCTGCCTACCAACAGTTAATCTGTTTATCAAGAGCACTATTGTGGCGTTCAAGGTTAAAACCTGGTGTCCGGTTTTCTACATAGTCCTAATTGCTTAATTAATAGAATTTTTTTTTACTGAGTTAAATACCATCACAAGAACTATAATAATGTTTCTTGTTATGACGTTTCCAGGACCATATCGGATCCTATATATTCAAACGGCGTAATTTATTTTAAAATTGACAAGGTCGAATTTAGCTATGTTTGTTTCTTAAAAAGGGATAAGGACCATCGAATTTAGCTGTTTGTTTTTTAAAAAGGGATAAGGACCATCGAATTTAGCTGTTTGTTTTTTAAAAAGGGATAAGGACCAATGCATTTGTTTTAAAGCGAAAAGTCTTACTATGCATTTGTTCCTATGAGATCAGTTTTTGTCAGTTAAATATATTTTGCTGAGAAAATAAAATGTATGGGGATTTCATGCATAGATTGTTTTTGAAGTTTTTAAATATGTTTAAATATATTGCTACATTAATTTAATGTCACATTGAATTTTTATAACTCATGTTAGCTGTCAAGAATCTTATAAAACACCTTTGTTTTCGAGATATAGAAAGGTCTGCTTTCGACTGATCTCTGATCACAATGATTACATGTAAAATAAAGAGAAAAAGTGGTTCGAAAGTTAAATTGCTGTTATTAAAAGGTATTAACTTCTAAACATTTTCCAACTGCACCATGTTTAATTTACACCATTAGATGGAGCGAATGGGCAACAGCCCGATGGTATCATGTTCGAATCCAGGTGGTTTTTTATATTATACTTTTAATTATGACAATAAATATGTAGTTCATAAAATAAATACTCCCTGGTGTTTAGGTTTATTTGTTCTGAGCTAAGCAAAATTAAAAAAATAAAGCAATAAATTGCACAGTGGCCTTTTTGTCTCATTATCTTATAATGAAATGTGTATTGCAGCCTTTTCACATACTTGCGTGTGGTTCTAACTTGTTTCATTATCTGGTAATGCAATGTATGTACAGCCTTATATCATACTTGCAGGTAATTTTGTCTAGTCTATACAGGACAGTCAATCCTATCTAAACAGGACAGTCAATCATGTCTATACAGGACAGTCATGTCTATACAGGACAGTCAGTCATATATATACAAGATAGTCAGTTATGTCTATACAGGACAGTCAGTCATGTCTATACAGGATAGTCAGTCATGCCTATACAGGACCGTCAGTCATGTCTATACAGGACAGTCAGTCATGTTTATGCAGGGCAGTCAATCATGTCTATACAGGGCAATCAATTATGTCTATACAGGACAGTCACGTCTATACAGGACAGTCAGTTATGTCTATACAGGACAGTCAGTCATGTCTATACGGGACAGTCAGTCATGTCTATACAGGACAGTCAGTCATGTCTATACAGGATAGTCAGTCATGCCTATACAGGATAGTCAGTCATGTCTATACAGGACAGTCAGCATCTTACACATTTTATTTGGTGAAGTTATATCCTGCTAGTGCGTCAGGATAATGTCTTTGTCGAGTATCGCAATGTCGTCCAAAATCACTATATATATATATATATATATATATATATATATATATATATATATATATATATATATATATATATATATATATATATATATGACAAAAAGAAATACTTTCAAATGGATATAACAAATGACATTACAATACTTTATGGTAAGAAAACTGTTGGAATAAGAATTCTGTCATTTGCTATTTCATCAAGCTAAAATTTCCATGGTTTACTACGCACACTGTAGGATAGTACCTTACCACTTCATTAAGTTAAATATTCCATGGTCTACTACGCAGACTGTAGGATACTACCTTACTACTTCATTAAGTTAAATATTCCATGGTTACATTCAGACTGTAGGATACTACCTTACCACTTCATTAAGTTAAATATTCCATGGTTTGTTACGCAGACTGTAGGACACTATCTTACCACTTCATTAAGTTAAATATTCCATGGTTTACTACGCAGACTGTAGGAGACTACCTTGCAATAAGCAGACGTGTAAGAGTAGATATTACATTTAGTATGTATTTAGAACCACCAACCTAAGATAATCTACTGAATAGTTTCTCATACTTCCACATTAGACAAGCGCGAGACTCAACCCTATGGCATTGATAGGTAAAGGTGTAATGGATATAAACCTGGACTTGACCCCACCCTCCATGTAATGGATATAAACCTGGACTGTACTCAATGTATATTAATAAATTAAATTGTATATAATTAAAACAAATGTTATGCGGGATTTTGAAGAGAATGAACACAGAAGTAAAATAGTCCACTCTCTTGGAATACAGTGATTAAATATCTTTAATTACATTCATTTGTACAGAGGTTCTACAACTACTTCCTGTGTACTTGCTACTACAACAGGATGTAGTTTGAACAATATCATTATAAAAAGGGTAACACGAGACGGGAAGAAACTTCTTAGTAAAACTGGATAGGTTTTAAAAATATCATTATAAAAAAGTCAACGGGTTCTTTACTTGCAGGAATAAAATCTTGTAGGAAAACCAGACTATTATAAGATACAGGGGCCTTTATTTCTTTTGTTTCGCTTTTGGCTTTTCCCAACTCAGAATCAGACGACTAAATTTGAGGTCAAGGTTATTATTGACGGATAAATCAAGACATCAGAAACACGATACATGCTAGGAAAGTCATAACGCTGCGTCATCAATAAATTCTGTTTTTATAAATTGATATTGTTAAATCTTCTAATAACAATATTATCTATCGAAAACACACTTGTCCCGTTGTATGGAACATACGAAGTCTGAGGAACTCTACAATGGCTTCAGAGAGAGAGAGAGAGAGAGAGAGAGAGAGAGAGAGAGAGAGAGAGAGAGAGAGAGAGAGAGAGAGAGAGAGAGAGAGAGAGAGAGAGAGAGAGAGAGAGAGAGAGAGAGAGCGTTCATTTTGTACTCGATGAATATGATAGACTCTGTTTTAAAATTCACCATTTGTTTTAATATATCCTGAATATAGTTCAGTTATATATTCATTACATGTTAAAAAAAAAACTTGAATAATGGAAACAACGGCATTATAATCAATCCTAAACGTACAATGAACATGAAGCGGTGGAATAGTTTCATAGCTTGTCTGCCATAGAAGGGCTACATTCAGGGCTAGCTCCTATTCTCTTACGTGGCTGTATACTAACTTTGTTAGTTTTATGATATGACTCAAAAATCAGAGTTAATACTGTAAAGAATCGGGACGTTTCCCGGAAGGATTAAATTCTTCAAAATACGACAGATATAAATTTCTCCATAATTTTTAAATTTCAGTTAGGTAGAATGCACTAGACAGAATTCCTGTAATATTGCACGATGCGATATAGAACAAATTCTTATTGACGCCGTCGGCTTAAACAAGATAACATACTATCACAATAGATAATAGACATACATTTTTTAGCAGATATTTGGAAATATTTCGTGATATTTCACTACATCGATAAGACGTTCTGATATCTTACAATAATTTACAATATCTTACAATGATTCAGTTTGTGTATTTTGTAAAATTAATGAATATATTCATGAGAAAATGAAGACAATTTTATTTTCATTTGCAAATTTGTTGCGCGCTTTGATACAGAGAACACAGCTTGTTTGAAGTACTACAGCATCACGTTTGAACACTCCAACTTACTTCAAAGCGTGAGATCATTCAAAAGAAGAGATTTTAACAGTTGATGATTAATTTATAAGGAATCTGGTTGCACACTTGTTTCTTTGATTTTGCATACAGACGTGAATTTATTTTATGTTGGCAGGCTTGCAGTCTATTTCATTGACATATGTTGCACCTATCAATTTTTATTGTCACTTAATTCCGATTTGTTATCATTACTAATCCATCCGTGCTCTTTCCTTTTTCTGCCATTATTATATTTGTGAGGATAGTTATGAAGTTTACTACTGTATGTATTAATCAACCGTTTTACTTAAAAATGTGTACTATTTATTGCGGAGTGTCACATTTATACAATAGTATATGGTAAAAGAATATCGAACAACAACTGGTCATGTAAAATTCAGCCACTGAAAATTTATGTGATTCATGTTGAAAACTAATCAAATAAAACTAATTATAAAAATGTTAATACTTGAAGCCAGCCTTTCTTTTGTTTGGTGTTCATTTTTCAAATTTTATGCATTCCTGATGGCACATATTCATCCAATACATTAGGGTCAGCAGTTTTTACATATTTTAATTGTCCATCATTGTCACCATGACCATTAACTAATAAAGGTTTGACCACTATGACGAGAATCTGAATTCGTTGAATTGCTTCACCCCTGTGGCCCAGAAACTTGAAATGTATGTTTATAGGGGTACTATTGCTGTCAGTAACATCGCGGTCATCGTAAACTAATATATGACTATTGAAGACATCACTGGTCCCATGTCCTGAAAAATGTTTTGATCGAGGGACCATTTTGTGATTATTTTACGGTCAAAATTATATAATTTTCATGCGATTGACCCTTGCCATTACTAAATTTTTCACTACAATATGTACTTAAAGTGTGGGAGTCACCTTTGTCTGACCTAAGTCCCTCTTTCTATTTTATTTGTGGTGTATCATTTACATTAATTTCCTGTATAGCTTGTGTTATTGTAAAAACTGCAGAGTAGAATTACTTGGAGTTTCCTATCTTTCAAAAGCAGAATTGGAACTGGGCTAATCGCCAGAACCAACATCCAAAACGTTGGTTCCCAAACTTGTACACTGTAACATGAGTTGGATTGTGGACAGAACTTAACTGAGCCTGGCAATTACATTTTTTTTTTAACTTTCATCCAGTGGAGCCTGATCGATCGACGACTGACACCATTCAATTTTTCACCCAGCAATGTCTCTACATTGGTTTATTTCTCTTTGAGTATTTCCACTTCAGCTCTCAAATACGTAATAGTTTTAATTAACTCCTCGTTTAATGAAGATAAGTGAAATTGTGAGTCATTGGAGTTGTAGTGCATAAAGTAATGAGTCTTCGGCTTTATTGCTATAACTGCTCGTTAACCTCCTGGGTCATGCGATACCTTTCCTTAGAGTGACTGGTATATATTTCAGCACTTTCTAACAATTAATACTTCTGACCAGCATAACTGGAGCTGTATTTCCATCCCGCGTGTGGAGTAGACACTTCATTTCTCCATTTTCTACAAGAGGAAAGTCTGCAGTTCCTTTTGCAACATCAAACAAACATGGGTTCAGCTCTTCAGTTTTGCTTTTATCCTAAGTACGGTCTATGAACAACAGATACATATTTCATCTTTTAGCAATTTCGGTACATTTTATATGTTTTGATCAGTACCTTCAGGATACTATAATGTAACGGTCTGGGTTTCTAGCAATAGTTTCTCAATTTCTCTTACAATCCTGGACTGCTCGGGTGGACTAAATGGTCAGAGCATCCACCTCAGATGTGGGAGGCTGTGGGTTCGAACTTAGATAACAACGACATAAAAATGGTAATTGCAGCTGCCTTGCTTTATACTCATGATGAAGAGGTTAGTGTTAGGACTGGTCTCAGGATTATATGAATGGATGGGATATAATGCTACACAAATGTGGCATAATGTCCTAGTACACACACACACACACACACACACACACACACACACACAATCCTAGACTGGCTGACACTTAATTAGCTCATCTGAGTCATTGAGTCATTGTGACCACTGTCTGTTTAATAACTTTAGCCGACCTTTCAGTCTGTCCATGCACAACATCCTTTAATAACCATTACTTATTGGACAATGTGTAAGTACAAGAGAAAAATTACAATAATAATGATAATAATAATAATAATAATAATAATAATAATAATAATAATAATAATAATAATAATAAGAAGAAGAAGAAGAAGAAGAAGAAGAAGAAGAAGAAGAAGAAGAAGAAGAAGAAGAAGAAGAAGAAGAAGAAGAAGAAGAAGAAGAAGAAAAAGAAGAATAACAGCAATAAAAACAAACTCATTAACAAAAGCAAAACAGCAACAACTAGAGCTAAACAAAGACGTTTTAACTTTCATAAAAGTTTATTCCATGTCTGAATTATAGTTATGACTTAATCGAAAAAAAAATTTCGAATATACAAACAGATGTTGTATAAACAAAGTATTGTTTTATATAATATTGGTTCACCAAAGATCCATAACTCTTGACATAACTCCTATGATTGAATTGTCGCGATTTTATTCATTTACGATAATTATTGTTGATTATAATAAACCCCCTTGTGCACCACAGTGTACCACATAGTTCACCATAGTGCACTGAGTTGTTTACCACATTGTACTACCTGGTTCACCATAGTGCATTGTGTTGTTTACTATAGTGTACTACCTGGTTCATGGACTCCGAGTGGCCGAGTGGTCTAAAGCGCTGATCATTACGGATCACTGTCATCTCACCTCTGTCTGCGGGAGTTCGAGTCCAAACTCGGCTAACGTGGGTAAGTGAGAAAGCCTACCAGTAGCTCTCGTAGGTCGGTGGTGCTTCCCAAGGTTTTCCAGGGTTCTTCCTCCACCATTAATACTGGCCGCCATTTTAGCCTATCTTGTGCTGAAAATTGGCGTTAAATCCTACAACAACAACTACCTGGTTCACCATAGTGCACTGAGCTGTTTGTTACAGTGTACTATCCAGTTCACCATAGTGCACTGAGTTGATCATTGCAGTCAACTGCTTTTTTCATGAAGACAGACAGGAGAAGGCCATAATTGGAAGTGCTGCGTATATGTCTCAGTTGAGCTGATAAGACAGAAGCTAACCGAATGCCGCTGGCTAAGAAGGGGCTGAAATAATATTTTTTGCTACGACTCATTTTAAACTTGTAATATGTGAATTCTTTCTTGTGCATAAATTCATTTCAAGTGATTTTATCATAGATACACAATTTTTAAATAGCGGAGTGCGATAGCGAAGCTGAACAAGATTATCACATTAGATTATAGCTTCTTGTAACTTTAGTTCAAAGAGAAAGCAAATCCGTTATGCACTCAGTACACTGCTTTTAAAGTTAGAGAGATCCATTAATCCCTTCTGTCAGCAAAAGTAGGCAAACCTATTCGAAACTAAGTGCTAATTTGCTGGCATAATGTATCAAGTTCTAGGTCGCTCAGTTTTTCATATTTAACTGATGGTAAATGGTGATCACACCTTATATCAATTTCTAGAATTTGACTGAAATAAGTTAATTTTAAGATTTTACACAGTCAGGTCACAATCCGCTTAAAATATAAATTCTATTTTTCTTGAGATGTACAAAATTGAAAGAACATTATGAAATCTGATTATAATCGAGGCTGAAAAAGTTCGTGACTATGACCACTTGACTGGAGAATATAGAAGTTCGACACATAATATACAAATCCATCATACATGTTATAAAGGCCATCTGCACGTCAATATGCATTTTCTTTTAAAAAACAATTCAGACGACGAGTAAGAGAAATACATATCAATAAGTGACGATACATGAAGGTATAAACATAGATAAGGATTGGTAGATTAATAAACATCTTTAGATTTATGCAACAATCTAAACAGCAGCTGGCTAAACATTAACTACTTAAACATTTACAGAGACAATAAAATATTATATAGGCATAGAATTTCAGTACATGAGGAAAGGCATTTATCCCTATGGATACGTGGTAAGTATTGAGAATAAACGAAATAGTTGAATCATCAATAGAAACGAATTTATTTATTAAAAAAAACGAATCAAACATGGCGAATGAAGATTGTCTATACATTATAGATTCCATTGAATATTTCAGCCTTAACACACTTGGAAATCTAAATGAATACTATGTCATGAAGGATACGCTGATGCTATTAGACGTGTCAATGAAGATGACCCTCATATTTCTCACGCTATTCCTTTTTCATCATTAATTTCTCTCATCTCAAAAAAAAAGAAAAGGTGTTCTTTGGACAAACGTCTGATATAAATTACCAAACCCAAACATATTCTGTATACAATACTTACGGAGAAGAGCTAGATAAACATATGAAAACTTTGAATAATTTAATATTGTTAACTGCATTATTAAGGTTATTGTGAAATGTATATTTATATTTCGAACAGACTTTATTGTATGGTAAGTACTCCAGCAATGACAACTGTAACAATATTAGTCAAATATACTAATGCATCAACAAGAACAATTTTTATTTATTTAGTAATTTTTATTGATAAAAGTTTCATTTATATTCTTGATTTATTTCTAGTCCAATTGTTACAAATCCTTTTCAGTTGCAATGCTACATAATATATCTGTGTATGTTCCATTTGGAAATATCAATGTTTACATTTCTTGGTGCTCGTAAGTTTCCGTAGAAGCGGAGTTATTACTATTTAGCGTTTCGATAAATCCCAGGCATTTATCAAGATGTTCTCTGTCTGTTTCTTCGCTAATTCAACAATCGAAGAAGTCGTTCTTGTTGTTAGACAAATCATATATAAAGTAACGAGATGAAACCAGCAGCATCGGCTATGTTGGTTCGGACGGAAAATATATTTGTCGTATTTGTCAATAATCGTGTTATGCAACTCAAGTAAAACGTGTATCCATTTCCGAAGGCAATCAGTACACGTTTAGCCCAAATCGATGGCTGACAACGGCATCAGTTTTAATGTTCATTGTTGGATCATCTGCCTGAAATGACGATAGAATAGCTGTATTAAATGCAATCTAATGATATCTACTCTAGCTAGTGGTTTTCCAGAGCAAGGTCAATGAAGATATGAAGAGTTTGATTCAAGAGATGCTGTTTTGTTTTGTTGTTTGGTTTGTTTTTGTTGTTTGCTTAGTTTATTTGTTTTGTTGTTTGTTTGTTTTTTAAAAAAAATGTTTTCCACTTGTTTGAAAGTAAAAATAATGCAAGGTTTCGGTATTAGTGAATTTCAGTATAATGCGGAATGAAATAACTTTAAAATATAAAAAACACAAACTGTATTTATATAAAACCCATTGGTAAAATATTAAACCCCAGAGGTAAGGAGGCATCAGGTTCGTGCCTACTATCACATTCGGTTGGAAAATGTAAGGTAATCAAAGTATGTCACCTAACGAGGCATGTTGTTGTTGATATTTGTTTTGTTTAATTTGGACTTTTTAATAAGTGAGTGCAAATGTTGATGTCTGACTTAATCAGATAATTCAGCACAATCTTGCACGAAACATTTAGTTTATCCGGTGTCAGTGAATAAAATCAGTACTGAAAAGAAATCAATCAGTAAATGTAACACAAAAACTTAGGTATTTGTCATTTCAGGATGAGATAGTATTTTACCTTTTACAAAATATGAGTGATGCAGAAATATTTATGTATTGAGATACACATTCTTAAATTGGAAATAGATGACAAAGTATCAATATATATTTTGTGGTTTCGAGACTTGTATATATGTGTCTTGTTCTTCTATACTTTTGATGTTCTTTTTGCGCTGATTATCGTCTTTGGTTTTTTTTAAATTTATTCAAAATGACTGGTTTGAACCGATTAATTCGGTTTGAATAACCTGAGTGATTCAGCTTGACACATCTATGATATTAATATTTTCTACAAATAAAAGCTTGTTGACAACAGATATTTAAAAAGCATGGATATTAAATTAGTCTTGTTGTCCCCTTAGATTATTAATAGTGTGGATATAAAACTGGTCCTGTTGTCCCCTTAGATTATTAATAGTGTGGATCTAGAATTGGACTTGTTGTCCCCGTAGATTATTAATAGTAGGGATTTAAAAATGGTCCTGTTGTCCTCTTAGATTATTAATAGTGTGGATATAGAACTGGTCAAGTTGTCCCATTAGATTAATAATAGTAGGGATTTAGAAATGGTCCTGTTGTCCCCTTAGATTATTAATAGTGTGGATATAGAACTGGTCAAGTTGTCCCCTTAGATTATTAATAGTGTGGATTTAGAACTGGTCTTGTTGTCCCCTTAGATATTAATAGTAGGGATTTAGAAATGGTTCTGTTGTTCCCTTAGATTATTAATAGTGTGAATATAGAACTGGTCAAGTTGCCCCCTTAGATTATTAATAGTAGATTATTAATAGTGTGGATTTAGAACTGGTCTTGTTGAAGCCTTAGATTATTAATAACGTGGATATATAACTGGCCTTCTTTTTCGCTTAGATTATTAATAGTGTGGATTTAGAATTGGTCTTGTTCCTTTAAATTATTAATAATGTGGATCTATATCTGGTCTTGTTGTCCCTTTATAATTTTAATAGTGTGGATCTATAACTAGTCTTGTTGTCCCCTTAGATTATTAATAGTGTGGATCTAGAACTGGTCTTGTTGTCCCCTTAGATTGTTAAAAAATGTGGATCTAGAATTAGCCTTTTTGTCCCCTTAGATTATTTTTAATTTTGGATCGATAACTGGTTTTGTTGTTCCCTTAGATTATTAATAATGTAGATCTATAACTGGTCTTGTTGTCCCATTATAATTTTAATAGTGGGGATATATAACTGGTCTTATTGTCCCCATAGAGCTTTCCTAGTGTGGATTTATCACTGGTCTTGTTGTCCCCTTAGAATTTTAATAGTGTGGATCTATAACTGGTCTTGTTGTCCCCTTAGATTATTAATAGTGTGGATCTAGAACTGGTCTTGTTATCCCCTTCGATTGTTAAAAAATGTGGATCTAGAATTAGCCTTTTGTCCCCTTAGATTGTTTTTAATTTTGGATCGAAAACTGGTTTTGTTGTTCCCTTAGATTATTAATAATGTGGATCTATAACTGGTCTTGTTGTCCCTTTATAATTTTAATAGTGGGGATATATAACAGGTCTTATTGTCCCCATAGAGCTTTCCTAGTGTGGATTTAAAACTGGTCTTGTTGTCCGCTTAGAATTTTAATAGTGTGGATCTATAACTGGTTTAGTTATCCCCTTAGAATTTTAATAGTGTGGATCTATAACAGTTCTTGTTGTTCCCCTAGAATTTCAATAGAGTGGATCTATAACTGGTCTTGTTGTCCCTTTATAATTTTAATAGTGGGGATATATAACTGGTCTTATTGTCCCCATTGAGCTTTCCTAGTGTGGATTTATAACTGGTCTTGTTGTCCCCTTAGAATTTTAATAGTGTGGACCTATAACTGGCCTTGTTATCCCCTTAGAATTTTAATAGTGTGGATCTATAACTAATCTAGTTGTTCCCCTAGAATTTTAATAGTGTGGATATATAACTGGTCTTGTTGTCCCCTTAGATTATTAATAGTGTGGATCTAGAACTGGTCTTGTTGTCCTCCTAAAATTTTAATAGTGTGAATCTATAACTGGTCTTATTGTTCTCTTAGATTATTAATAATATGGCTCTCTAACTGGTCTTGTTATCCCCTTAGAATTTTAATAGTGTGGGTCTAGAACTAGTCTTGTTGCCCCCTTGGAATGTTAATAGTGTGGATATATAACTGGTCATTCAGTCTCTTTAGATTATGAGCAATACAGATTTTGACAATGTCTTTCTACTTTTGGAGTACATTAGAAATCTTTGATTTTGTCCTTAACCTTAGGTAACTGCATTATGCCGAGAAAGGGTCAAGCGCTTCAGGGTGACCACGCAGTTTTCACAAAACTTCATCTTTATTCAAGGTTTAGAGCATAAATCCTGTCTGATATTGGATTCTTAAAGGCAGTGGCGGAGGTATCACAAATATTTACTTTTTTGTATTTTTTTATACTATTCGTCTGTGATTCATCCATTAAGTTTACAATATTTCCGAACACCAGAAGCATTTTGAAATGATTCGTGTGCTGATTCTTACCGAAACTGAAAAGTGTTTACTTTTACAATATAACTTTCATTTGATAAAAAATTATCCTTATGCATTCAAATGCAGTAAAATGAGGAATGACTGTGCATATGATTAGCCATAGCCTTTGACAGGGGGGGGATCTTAGCATATTTATATTAAAAATCTATAAAACATTGAAAACGGGTTAAATACGGTTATTGCAAGAATTTATATTACATATGTCAAATTTACGTTGCAATGTCTGAAATTGTACTTTTCTTTCCGTCCTGCCTTTCTGTTATTCATTTCTCTTCTCATCCACGGGATAATGCGATTTACCATTTAAATTCTAATGAAAATTATAACATTGATTTAGCTAAGTCAATTGGCTTTTTTTTTCGTTATAAACCCTGTAATTAGGAATATAGACTAAACCAATTGACGAAACAACAAGAGGTAATTAAAATATTTTAATATATTTACACTTGATCTAAGTCATTATTCTGCTTTAGCAACAGTACAACCGACTCTCTCTCTCTCTCTCTCTCTCTCTCTCTCTCTCTCTCTCTCTCTCTCTCTCTCTCTCTCTCTCTCTCTCTCTCTCTCTCTCTCTCTCTCTCTCTCTCTCTCTCTCTCTCGTCGATTTGACTTTAAAACTGCCTCTGTCTGTCTGTTGGTTTGACTTAACTTTTACCATCATTCATAAGTTCAGAGATATTGTCGGAAATTCCTCTACATTCGACATTGCATAGATTTTAGCCCATATCCTGCTACGATGAGAGAGAGAGAGAGAGAGAGAGAGAGAGAGAGAGAGAGAGAGAGAGAGAGAGAGAGAGAGAGAGAGAGAGAGAGAGAGAGAGAGAGACCGAGACCTTTGGACATTTTCATATTTAAATCAGGATTCTATTTTACAAATACCGTTTTGTATTTGTTGTTTGCTTTGTGTTGTTTTTCTGTATAGGGTTTCCATGCATTTGCATATACCAAAAGCGACTTTCATTGGATTTATTCTTTACTCAAATGAATTGCACCAAGAACTAACAGTACGTGACGCTATAATTAAGAATTCCATATGTATGATTATCGAAGTAAGCAGCCTAAACACATCCAACTTCGTTTAACTAATACGTCAAACCCATGCATCTTTTTGTTCTCTTTAATTTTGCATTAGATCAGATTTCAAAGATATATCATGGCTACTTGGTACATTTAAAAGGTTTGTAATCAAACTTAGCTACCTTGTTTAAAACTGAGATGTGTCATAAAGATGAATACACTTTAAAGGGTGTTTGATATTTCAAAGAGCGTTTGATGTTTACATCAGATTTTTGTAAATCTCTTCGCATTTTGCCAGAAGTAAATTAAGCATCCGTTATCGGAAGAACAAATAGTCTATATAATTATTTTTCAGCTTTGCGTCCTTACATTTTTTCATTATTATTTCAAGTCACGGGATGGTAAATCTAATATATTTATTCCCCTGTGAAGAACCACTTTCAAACAGACAAAGAAAATACTAAGAAAATAATATTTCAAAATTCAATGTGAAAGCAGAATCCTGTGTTTTACAATGCATTTTAATTGCACTTTTATCGTCGATTAGCTCAATTTTTACACACTGAAAAAAATCAACCAAAAAAACACATAATATTTTTTTTTAAAAATACAACACGATTCTCTCTTATGAAATAGGTTATATTCTTTGACTTACAGCTTCGTGCATAATCTGTTGTTGTAGTGCACCGTTTGTGAACTCTTTGCTTTAGTTTTTGTTCAGCTAATAGGAGCGTATCTACGTAAAGTAACAGAAATCCTTCACATCGTCGGCTTGCTGGCAATTGCTATATAACTATAAAATTTGCACAAAACAACCATGAAGTTGCATCATGCCAAAAATGTAAATCACTGCAACAGCTGTTATTAGAGGTCATATGAAAAGAATGGGAATTTTTACACGTCAATAAATTCTGCGGACTACTTTTGGCTCCATGTTTCCATATTTCCAGGTCATTTGATACGAAATTTTCTCTATATCAACCCATTACAATCTAATAAGAACAACAACAAAAACCCACCCACCCACTCCTGCGATTTCCAGGCAAAAGATACCGACCTCAGATAGAAATGGACCAGTATAAGTTAAAACAATGTAACTGAACAGACTTTGATGCACTGAAATCACTCGACCCTTTTGCCGGCAACATGTTACAACAGCGGTTATTAAAGGTAAGGGTCACATGTCAAACAATGGATCTCACTAAAAATGGACACGATTTCGCTTTTGAAAGATCGAAATGCGTAACAATTACAAATAGTGTTGCTTTTACAACACGTGACATACGCAAGCGTTATTTTCGGAATAAGAAATATCCTAGTTTAAACATAAGAATCATTATATATATATATATATATATATATATATATATATATATATATATATATATATATATATATATATATATATATATATATATATATATTAAAGGAGACCAAAAATCAAAATAAATATAGAATAATAATAAAAGTACTATTAGAGTTTAACCTTTTTCTGAAGTATTATCTGCGACCGTAATGCCAATGTATAAATTCTGGCATATATTCAAGGCGCTGAATTTCCGTGACCTCGTATGCAAAATTTCCGCACCTATTCGGTTACTTTCGTGGCGTGACGTCATACTAGCGACTTAGCATCTTGACTGGCAGTTGCCAGCGTAAAAGATATTTTAAATCGTGGGGAAAAGTGTTAAACGTGTGAGTTAGGAAGATAGGCAGAAGGCCAAGTAAGTGACCATGAAATGCAACAATCAATTCACAATCAGCTCACATATATTTTATCTACACCAGCCATAGCAGTAATAAAAATGAATAATTCTATTAATCCGACACCCAAGGTTCCTCTGATTTTAGTTTAGGCCCATCCTGTTTTCAAAGTGAGGTGCCCATTGGACTGGTGGGGAAAAAATGTTTGCCTGAGGAAATGAGTAAATGTATATCAGGATGTTGACATACATGCCATAACACAGCACAATTTAAATCAAATCACCGCAGCTATAGGTGAAATAGAGATCTGATTTTAATGAAATGGGAGCTCTGCTGAAAATTAAGATTCTAAACCCCTTGCACAGTTATATTTCGAGACAACACAATTTTCAGTAATCTTAACATTTAAAATTTAAAAGAAAAACAAACAACAAAAACGAAACTTTCAGTCTATGCCGGTTACATGTAGTATGTATAAACGGTAATCTGTAGTGAATGGAACTGATATAAAACTTTCTCTTGTGCAGTTTCAGTAGCAGCATTTAAGATAAAAGAGGTCTGGTATAAGTTTCACATTAACTGGGTGACACTAGAAATTGGGGTGAGGCGACTGTTGACCCCCACCCCTTTCCCCAATGTGCGAGTACTCAAGGGACGCGCCATTTCTCCCTGTGATACACCTTATAAATCCCGGGACAAGCCCCTTTTTCATATTCTGGTCAGCTGTGGCTAAACTGCAAAATAGCTGAATTTTTTATTTAAGTAAACAAGCAATCTATATCCTTGTATCTTGTGAAGAAGACTGCCGTTTGGACCGTTTTCGACAGTGCGTTTATGGAAGCACCAGCAATTAATTGATAAATAAACGATTCCCTATTTTGTTAAAAATTACCACGTATATAGGTTTTAGTCTTCAGACCTGTGACACTCGCTTACTGAATGAAAATATTTATTCTGAATTTTTTTTGTTGGGGAGGAAGCACATATCCTGCATAGCATTATAGTTTTATTACTTCTTTTAATTTAATAATGAGAATAAAACTTTACATATACAGTAGAGAAATGTCAGGTGTTAGCTGAGTTTCTTTGGCGGAAATGGAGATGCAGATTTGTTTGTAGAGAAAATTACACAGCATTCACAGTGATCATTCACGGGATTTAAGTAAATGGGTCAAAATTTTATTTTTTATTTTTTTTACTATATAACTTTTGTAGTGGTTTTAAAGACTCTGAAAATTACGTAAATAATTTTTAATTTTAACATTCTATTTACTGAAGAAAAGATATACGTGATATTAATTATTTCGTCCAGTGCCGGATTTAAACTGTACTGTCGTAGTGGTTTTAAAAACTCTGAAAATTACAAGAATAATATTTAATCGTAACATTCTATTTACTGAAGAAAAGAAATGTGTGATATTAATTATTTCGTCCAGTTCGGGGATTTAAACATATCAAGGACCTAAGCTATGTGAAACTGTAGAGGTCCTATTTGATATAAAATAAATTTGATAGACCAATTCTAAGAATTTAGAGATATTACTAAATCAAGATGTAGGTGCGGAAATGCCCCCAAATCGGGAGGTTTTTCTCCCGGCTTGAAAGTTGAGAGGTATGAGCTGTCCGGTCTTATGGGATTTCAGTCAGGGATTGTAAGTTCATTCAAGTCACCAACCCTGGGCCAGTGTCTAAAAATATTTCTTTGAGCACTGATTAAAACAGTACATAAACTATTATACAAGACATGCATACATTGTCAGATTTGTCAATAAGCTAACTGTAGCCTGCATGTAAAATACACTAATTCAACCATAAGAAAGAAGCTTCTTGGCGTCTAAATTAATTACTTACAATTTCTGCTTTGTAGATTTATTGTGCTGTTGTTTTTTTTTTCTTATATAAAAACTAATGCTTAAGTTAGGACAGGTGAGAACCGTTCTCAATTCCTTTTTACACCTCCCCAGTAATGGATATGGTTTCACATAAAGGCGGCGCAGAATTCAGTATTACCTCAGTGTTTTAGTGATGGATGAATATTTTCAAAATATTAGTCCTTAGGTGGCGTGTTGAGGGTAGGTAATGAACATGTCATTTACATATACTACTCTTGAATCTCATCCTTCTTAAATGAAATTTATTGCATTGTGGCATATTTTAATTTTTACATTGGGTACTGTCACTTAATCATTATCATATTTTTGAATAGCACGCAATGTAAAAGTAATTCTGTTAAAATTACATTGCTTTTCTTTATATTCTCCTTAACACACAGAACAACAGATATAAGTTATGAGCAACTCTCGGAAACAGATTCATCTTATTAATGTGCAACCCAAATCCGATTTCCTGTATCACTCGCCTTCATTCTGTTTCAGTACTGGCTAGTATTGCATCACAGGACCACGCGATCTGTTGTCTCATAAAAACTCGGAAAAACTCGGCAATTTACGGAATCCTAGTATCTTCCGTGCAAAATAATCACTATCCGCCTACGATATGTAATTTATAAACATTACAGTCGAATTAAAATTTGTAGAAAATTACATACATAAAAGGAAATTTTTTTGTCTCTGGTCTCCTTTAAAATAATGATAATAACAAGATATCAATGGAATGACCCTCTGTGACATTCTACCTCATATTACTGTATTAGGTATGGACTAATCTTGGCAAGAGAGGATATGGCTATCTACAATGCATTCTATCGCAGTTAAGAGGCAAATGAAAACAAAAACTTCGATCTAAATAAAAGGGAATATTTTGTTGTTTCAATATGCTGATCTGATTTAAAAAGGAAATAAAATGGAATTTTAATTACTAAATGATCATGGTTTGATATTTATCGAGGTGTAAATTTTACCTAATCACTCACAAAGTTAACATAAAGTCCATCGGACTTTATTTACTTATTATCTAGCATAATTTTCAGTCGTCAGCAATCATTTCTAAAACAGTGTCCAAATCTAATTTTCAGGTTGTATTATTCTTTTAATATCTAATTACGACTTATGTATAATGTTTCTTATTTGTGGCCTGTTGTAAAACATTAAGTTAAAGATTATAACAGAAAGCAAAATTTAAAATGTCTCAGAAATGATACGAGCATTGAGTCCTTGTTAAAGATGACATTGTGAATAATTTCTTTATTATTTGTTGTTGTGCTTAACGCCATTTTCAGCACACGATAGGCTATTCATGGCGGCCAGTATTAATGGTGGAGGAAGAAACCGGGAAATCACCGGAAAGAACCAAAGACCCACGAGAAGCTACTGGCAAGCTTTCTCACATATCCACATTCGCCGAATTCCAGACTCGAACCCATGCAGACAGAGGTGTGATGGCAGTGATCCGTAACAGACAGCGCTTTAGACCACTTAGACCCCCCTCTATTATTTGTTCTCTCTCTCTCTCTCTCTCTCTCTCTCTCTCTCTCTCTCTCTCTCTCTCTCTCTCTCTCTCTCTCTCTCTCTCTCTCTCTCTCTCTCTCTACAGGTATTTATCTAATTATCTAGTAAAAATTAGAAAAGACATGAAATATACGGACATATTTAAGTAAGCAGTCAACTATCCAAAATATCAACAAGTTTAAGCGGGCAGATAACTTTATTCAGACTTTCGATTATCTGGCAAGAGCCTTCAACTAAACAATCATAATTTCCCAATTTTGAAGCATCACTAAACTGATTTAATGGCTGACACTACTCGATTATCGATTATACACCTCATCAGATATATTACCTGTCAATTCCCTCAGTAGATCATATTAATTCCTTATTCAAAAAATGACGCATCCTATCTGTTAGCATCTGTTACATGACACTTTTCTGGTATCAGCATGCAACTGTAAAAATTGTCAAAACATTATTTTTTCATGCTTTATTACATTCTTAATATCTAATTAAAACCAATAATGACTGATTTCTTCGTTTTCATCTTCATACTAGATGCCGACAATCATTCTTTTAAAAGCATTTGCAAAGAAAATGGTTTCAACATATCATTTCAAATAAGTTTACAAATATGAATATATTTAAAACATTTCAAAAAAAAATTAAAAGAAGTTGCTCATTTATTCTCTGTCTAGTTAGCTCGTTGTAAATGAAACGTTTCCAATAAAAAAAGCATATATTCTCGTAAGGAATATCGTACTGTACAAATGTCAGACATCCAGATTAATATATTCTCGTAAGGAATATCGTACTGTACAAATGTCAGACATTCAGATTAGATAATATCGAGAAGTAATTATTAAAGGCTAAAAGTTTACTCTTCTTTTAAGGAAATCTGGAGATGGGAGGGGCCTGATATCCAGTGAAACCTGCAGATGGTAACAGATGAGCATTTCTTGCTAAAACTGGTTTCAACCAAGCATCGACAAACATATCAGTTCAGCAGTTGTTGATTTCAGTTGGGATCGTTTCATTGCGTAGAATTCTAGAAATTCCCATGAGTTACAATTCAGTTTACACTAATCTTTTCTGAACACCAGAACTGTAATTAATAAAGACAAGCAACAACAAAGAACAACACTAATGTTTTAAAATCACACGTAAGGGTTCAAATTAAGTTAAATGACTGCTTATCTTTGTCGCTGTCAGTTAAGTGTGCTAAAAGTTGTTAGAGAGGACATGCCATCTTACAAATCGTGTAATGTTCTTTATCAAGCTTGTCGCTGAAGTTGTTATGAAGTTGATACGCATATGTTGTTCCATCTTCGCTAGCCAAGGTTCCGATACAATAGCCCTGTCTACACCTTGGCGGATAACACACACACACACACACACACACACACACACACACACATATATATATATATATATATATATATATATATATATATATATATATATATATATATATATATATATATATATATTGATGATTTGTCCTAGCGACATCTATTAGCTTTAATAAGTTACCTCCCTTAGTATGTCATGCCAACCAACCAATAGTGTGGTTTATTGCACATCTGCCGAAAATGGGACAATTGACCTAAAATGTATAGTTTAAAAGTTTAGCATCGAAAGTATGACTATGTACCAGAGGAAGTCCAGTAAGGTGTATTCGAGCGAAAAGTATTTGTGCAAACACAGACCGGTACTGGGCTTATATTTCAGTCCATTCAAGTCGTATGCAACACTTGTCTTGATTATGCAGAAACAGTGTTCAAATTTGAACAACTTAATTTTGATGGATTGGATGGGATTGCCCACCGCATCCAATGAAATTCACATACCAGAAGCACAGAAGTATTTCGATACGCCAAGGCGTCGGAACGTTATCACATCGAGACCTTTGCTAATGAAAATGTGCTTTTGCTCCAGCGAATACTTAAAGTACTTTTAAACAATATCAAATTCCGCTCCAGAAATTTTTATCTCAGTAGATTACAAATAATGTAGGGGAGACGCCAGTGTTTCGGATAAAACTTAGCACACTTGTTGTGTGACTTGCCATAAAAGTAATTACCTACGTCTGAAGATGAAAGATTTTGTGCTGAAGACTCTTCGGTTTGTCAATACTATAGGTATACATTTACAAGCTATTGTATGTAAGATCAATCAATTCTCTCTCGCTCTCTCTCTCTCTCTCTCTCTCTCTCTCTCTCTCTCTCTCTCTCTCTCTCTCTCTCTCTCTCTCTCTCTCTCTCTCTCTCTCTCTCTCTCATGAAATTAATCTGTAATTCTTTTAGCAATGCGAGAATTTCGAAATTAGTAATTGGCACTTTGAATGGAAAGGAAACATGGTCATTTTTGTAATTTGAGGGGCATGAAATACATTTTTGGGCTTCATCATGCAGACGAAATAGAAGTACGCATTGTGTTTTTCGAAAAATCCACCTTCCCACAGTGGACCCTAATTCTTTTGTGTCTGTCACGGACATGACACTGTGGTTGTCGTGGATTCCCAAGGTCGTAGCTTGTAGTGAACGGATTGTTTTATTGCCCCAGAAAGGCGTCACAACAGTATAATTATGTAGTAGTGTATATTCACTATAGTGCATGGAACTAGCATGTGTCTCAGTTACATAGTGCAGGTTGTTCTTTTCAACTTGTGAACATTGCCGTTGATATTCAAAGACTAGCCCAATCAAATGCAATCACATCCGTGTATTGCGAGAGATTAAAAAATTCCGAGCCAAAAATGCCGATACAATTTAGTCTTTTCACAAAATATACAAAGTTAAAATTAAATTATGCTACTTTTAATATGAGAGGTATTCTACTTTTAAAGAAGAAAATAAAATTGAAAAAAAAGAAATCACACTATGTATTAGCGAATCCCGTTATGCTAATCACTCTTACATTGTTTGCTTAACATATTGCCACACATAACTTACACAGCTCTGTCTAATATGTAACTACTGCTAGGCTTTAGTACTTGCGACCCAAATATACATGACTGCGATACATTTTCTCGGAAATTCGACAAGTGTTCACTTTGACCATTCACCTATTTTGCGAGCCACATAATGCAGCATTTTATGACCAACAGCTTTTAAAAAATATACTTAGAATTGATGAATGGGTCATCTAATGAGTATACATGTAATATTAAAAAATGAACTGGCGAAAGTGACGAAAACGTTAAATGACTTTTTCATTAGTAAAATAAACGTGTACGTATTATTTTCAAGTAATGCAGATTAATTTAGTACATTACATTCTTTCAATCTACACGTACAGCTATGTCGGTTTCGTTTATCTAAGTGAAAGTTCTTTTTTCTCGTTCGCATTTCTTGCTCCATCACTCCAATTTGTTGTTAAACTTGTGCGATATTAGGCCTCAACTGAATACATCATGGCCGTCAATAATGCCCTGTACATCGCCTTAAATGGCAAAGCCACGTGTTTGAAAGGCTATGAAATCTATCTCTAATTGCACGGATTGCTATTAATATGTGGCTTCTTATTTATCACGGCTTTTATACATCATCTGGTAAAACATTTTTAACTACATGATCTTCAAATTGGGGATGGACGAGGTTTTGGCTTTAAAGTTTATAAATCACTATCATTTCCAGTTTATCTTGAATAAGTTCATATGTATTCTAATGTAGTCTCGAATATTGTCACTGTGTTCCCTTTCGTCAGTGTGGTAATGATCACTGATTCATCTTTCAGTCTATTACATTTCTGGAGCTTTAAGTTCATGCATGTTAATGATGACCACATTCGTACTCAGAGAATAAAAAGGACACTAATACGCGCAAATAAAACAAATGAACTACATTGCGATTCTCAGTTCACATTTTAAGTTCAAAAATTCGATTTTATACACAAAGCATAAAGCATTTGCATTCATAAATTAATTTTTCTTTTGAAATATCGGTGCTAAATAAAAATAGTTTTAAAAAAAAACAACAACAACATTTTCCTGACTGGACGTTGTTAACAGCCGTAGCTGCAAACTTCAAAGTCGCCTTTGTTGGTTCTTGATGATAGATTCATTAAAAAATTTAGGACGACACTTTGTTTATTGCATGAACATCCACCGATAGAGAACAGGCTTCAATACCGTATAAACACATTGGGCGCATTAAAAATGATCATGCTCTCCAATAATCAGCCATAGTTTGAAGTCGACTGTTCAAGATATTATATGCTGTGCAGTTTAGGCGTTCATCAAGGCCATTAGATCTTTAATCTAAATTGAAGATATATAGCTAATCTCTAATTGGGAAAATAAACAATAATTATATTCAGTATCAGATCAGATATGCCGATATCCAGCGATATTTGCTGTAGTTAAGTAAAATTATTCACCACTTCCTTGTAAACTGCTTCTGGTAACGGTTCAATAAAACTGGTGACATAAGCATGGAAAACTGACTACGTCATAAGTCTGATGGCCAACAGATGGCGACAAAGACTGTAAAAGTTTATACCCGATACAAGTACTAATTTCCCGACAAATCAGCCCTGTCCCACTCATGTGTTGACACTGATGACGATTTGCGGATATAATATCACCTGTTCATTGAAATGTGCAATTTCGCTGTATACAAATCTGTCAGAAACAAATCCGCGTATAGTTTAGAGACTTACCGTTATTTGGTAACAGCCGCATGTAGCAACTAATGGATTGTGTTATTTCAGGTTGCTTTACAGGTAGGCAAGCATTTCAGGCATAGGGTTTGATCCCAAAAATTCAGTAAATATCGCCAAAAGAACCCTTCAAGATATGAGAGAGGTATTGGTAATGACCAAAATGTACACTGTTATGTTGCAGACCTGTCTGCAATAGATTTTATGAATAAGTGATATCATACCCGCTAATAGTCCAGCAGTATCTAAGGTCCTGATTGCTAAGTAATTATCTATCCATCCAAAAAGATTTTCACTAAGTATTCACTAAGTATATATATATATATATATATATATATATATATATATATATATATATATATATATATATATATATATATATATATATATATATATATATATATATGGGATATATAATCATACTGACTCAAAGTCTTTGGATTTGTCACAGAATATAACGCACAAACGCACAAACACGCTTTGGTCAACTGCATATAGGGATGATATTGTAAGTATTCAATATGCCGAATTCATTTATGCCCATAGGCGATAACTGAAAGGTAAAGCTTGTGTGTGAAGGGTTAAAATAGAGAAACATATAGAGATGACTGTTCCTAGGTTAGACGTGGAACAAAGTGGATAGCCCACACTTAGTTAGCAAAGATGTGTCCATACCTGCTGACTGGCACTTATACTTCAGTTCCAGATCAAACATTGAAACCAAGAAAATCAATGATAGCGTATTTTTGTTTCGAATTAGCATCACTTTAAATGTAGATGCATGACTTTTTTTATCAGGGGCGTGATTGTATAAAGACCGTTAACTATATAAATATAAATTTCGTGATTGCGCAGTTGCTGCAAGTGTATCCCTTTCATGATGGTGACCTGAAAAAGCAACTGCTCGATATTATCTTGACATTATAAGACTTTTAAATCAATGAAAGGGAAAAGAAAGACCATGTCAACACAAATCACTTATTGCAAATTAAAAATGAAGATCACTATTACATTTTCGTACAATGAGGTCACTTAATCTGGAATACTAAAGTTCACGAATTTCAACACAGGGTCGATCAATCCATTAACACAATTTGCACCAAAAAAAGCAGTGTTTTAAACCTGTCTTATGTAGTGAAAACAAAATCAAGATCCATTAGCTTTAGTGTCATCAGTGTCTCCAGAAATTAAATGTTCACTACTAAGATTCAAACTGTGGATATAATTAAGCTGTTACTAACAAAACACGCCTATTATTCTAAGGGAGGTAAGTAAAAGCACAATAGTACTCATGTCCTAGACAAAGTAAAGGTTAGGTTTCGATTTTACCAAATTATTATCTGGTAAATCAGCTTTTTCTGTAGCAAACGTTTAAACTTAACAAGAACCAACACAAATTATAAGCTATATTTATAACATCAATTAGAATCCACATTCTGACTTTGCGATTACGTTGGAAATCTTGTGCAGCATTTGGAAAGCGCGATATCTAATCTTAAAAGTGGCTGCTGAAGTGCCGTCCGGTCTTGAGGAGACGTATGAGGCGCAGTAGCGGACAAAGGCTGGTCCCATTAGAAGTTTGCCGCTGAAATTTTAATGTCGTATATCCATAATTATAATTTCACGTGTTGTATCAAAAATGCAAGTCTTTAAAGTCCCATTTTCTAGGTCGAGATTTTAGATTGTATCTGTTCAATTAAACAGCAGTGGATGAAAGTTATATTTTCTATGTCGAGGTTTTAGATTGTGTCGTTTGAATTACACGGCGGTGGTTGAAATTTCAATGCCATACGTCGAGAATTCCTAATTTATGTAATGGTTCAAAGACTGCATGTTGAAAGTTCCATTTCATATGTTCAAAGTTTAGATTTTTCTGTTAAATTACACGGCACTGGTTGAATATTTGATGCCCAAGGCGCCATTACATTTTATGCAATTTACAGTTTGAAAGTTACCATTCACTGGTCGAGAATTACAATCAATTTCTTATTTAGAGGTCGCTCTCGTGAACTGACCGTGTCATTTATAAACTGGGAGGCTGCTTTTCGTTGCTGTGAAATTTCAACTGGTGAAATCTAAATATTCGCTATATGAAATGGAACGTTCATCACAGACAATTGCATACAACGACATATGATATTAGAATTACAATCACCGGTGTGTAATTCAACATTTAAAATCTAAAATCTTAATCTAGGAAACAGAACATTAAAGACATTCAATTTGATCTAACACGTGATATTTAATTTCCCGACTTAGGTCATCGAAATTTCAACTGCACCTTTCTGACTGAACCAGA
This sequence comes from Potamilus streckersoni, assembly GCA_016746295.1. Taxonomy (NCBI): domain Eukaryota; kingdom Metazoa; phylum Mollusca; class Bivalvia; order Unionida; family Unionidae; genus Potamilus; species Potamilus streckersoni. Next base: position 1,065,313 of record JAEAOA010000435.1, read on the forward strand.
TTTTGTCCGCTTTGGTGCCTCATAGAGACGCAATATCTTGTTACTTAATATCGTATTCCGTTCAAAAATGGCAGGTTATCTTGCCCAGTCTTCTTCAGGTCGGTCCTCTACCGCAGCACCAAATGATGCAAATCAGAAGTGTACCCATATTAGATAAAGTTGTAAAAATGTTCTCATTTAACTTGTGTTTTTAATGGTTATCGACTTTTTTACATTGCAGAAAAAAATGCTGGCTGTTAACAGTGAAGTATAAGGAAAAATTCTAAGTTATAAAATTTCATCTATCCTCAGTGAAAGTTGTATTTATCTGACCGGATGCAAAGGTTACGATGTTTTTCTTTTGTTTACAATGTTGCCTTCGTTAGAAGCTGTTTTCAACAACAACAAATCATACAAATTCATAAATTTTGTATCATTTGTCGGATAAATATTATTATATACCTACAAAAGGAAAATTTAATTAACCATTTGCCTGATTTCATTCTTAAAACGAGTTGGAGTGAATGGTAACTTTCAAACTGTAAATGCATGAAATGTAATGGCGCCTTGGACATCAAATTTTCAACCAGCGCTGTGTAATTTAACAGGAAAATCTATACACAGATGGAGTAACTGAAAAATATATCACATAAAATCCATAAACACCTCTTACATTATAGCAAATATCATCAAACAACTATTTTCGCAACTATAATAAAATTAATACCAACGTGTGATTAAATTTGTTTATCGATAAATCAAAAGATAAATTAAATTTCTTCATAAGCAAAAATATTAACTTCCTCTCTTGTTGGCTACACCGTTTATACACGTATGAATATCTAGTTCTTACATTCTTGAATGTTAATGTAATTTGCATGCAGTAGATAATTGGGATGAATATCGAAACAAAATTCAGGATTCAAGCTATTACAACTCCTTAGCTTCGTGTCGAATCTGAATTTATTTTACTCTTTTGATATATACTTTGGGAATGGAACGAGCATCATCGCCACGCAAGAGGCGCAATGGCATCTAGCAAAACAAGTAATGTGATTAAAATGTTGTATTAATGGGGCTTCAACAAAAGTAATGAAACATTCTGCATTGTGTAATATTAAAACTTTCAGGAAATATTGACTGGTTAATTACTTTTAGATTTAAAAACCTTTTTGGACTGTTTGTTGCCTTTTAATGTGCATTTGATTCCACCGTCAAATATACGATGCAATAAGGAACGAACTTCTTACCAGGAATATATGGGGGTCATTTTTTCAAATTTCTTCATGTGTGTACATGTGTGCATCTGTGTGTGTGCGTTTCCAAATACATTGAATTACTTCTGGAAAATGTAAAAACAATCCAAGCGAAATCCAGTAATGCATGCAATACAAATAGGATATTAAATTATCAAGAGACACACCGATTGCATGCTAAATGATACATTGGCAAACAATTCGAACATTTGTCTCAACGAAAAATCACTACACGTAAAACCTAAATTAGGGTCTAATTCAGCAAGTAAAATTAGTTTATTGAGCGTTGAGAATCAATTGTGCCGGAAACAATATTTTCCTGTTTCGACTCTGTGTACGCGCCTGATAGATGATAACAAAAGGCACTTTGCACATATCCCTATCGCTATAGATCAAAAATTAATCGTGTTCTCCAAAACGTAAAAAGCACAAAAGTTCTCAACACGACTAGCAACGATGAAACTTATAGTTTTCGAAGAGCTCCTTCTTCAATTTAAACACCTTTGTGAAATTTTCTTCAAGCATAGGCCGATAAATCAGCCCCTGGCCCATGATGATATTCATTTTCGGGGCTAATAACACTTATTCATTAAAAGCTGTAATTATCTGCTGACAGTTTTGGCTGTACACATCTGTGTACAGGAGTACATTTTAAACACTTACCGGTATTGCTCGCGGCAGTGGTGCAACCGTCGGCTGAAGTGTTCTTTTGGTGAGATGAACATTATGTTTCCGGAAGAAATCCTATGTTTTGTGACATGTAAATGCACGTGGAATAGCACAGTCATCTGTCCTGTGGCCATTTTTTTTAATTTCGCGCAAATCATGGCTGTTACCAATTACTATTATGTGTCTAAAGTGGACGCAGGTTTGTTCCAGAATGATTTTCATGCAGCAAAATTGCACATTTCAATGAACAGGTGACATCAGAATCCACGGATCATTCAATCAGTATCAACACAAATTTTGGGGTGGGAGGGTGGGGAGATTTATTGGACTACTCCAAGCCCAACAGGCTTAGAATAAGTCAAAAGAGAGCAATTTTACATGTACTTACATGAAATATATAGAATGCATTCAAAGCCGTTCAGAGCGAAAATTTTATGAACATTCTATTGCTTAACATGTAATGCACAATAACTCTACAGATGATCTTAAGAACAAATATTTTTTCTATGCAGACGTTTCTGTTCATCATCCTCTTTTTAAGGTCACTACTTTGTCATAGGTAACTACTTTGTCAATATATAATCCTTTAGAACTAAGCTGCACTATGGAATATCTTTCAGATGTTGGTTCCACCATGTTACGATCACTCGTACAGGACTTGTAGGCCTATATGATACATTAATAATGTAGCATTTAAATAAAGCTAGACAAACACTTACGAAAGACAATCCAGTTAAAATTTAAACTGTAAGAAAGTACAAAAGTTTTGCCTTGATCAGCTCCTTTCGGAGTTATGTCTCGTTTATCTCAAAATTTGAACAAGCCACATTGAATACATGTGATAGCTATTTATGGAAACAAATTCAATCTTCAAAAAATTGTTTGCAAAGGAATGCAATTCTAAGCGAGAACAAATGCATATACTGTATAATAATTTCTGGCTGTAGAATGTTAATTATTTGTATTGATCACTTCTAACCGCGACTGAGCTATTTATTTTAGAGCCAAACATTTAAACTTATTAAAATCAAATATAAAAAATTAACATCTAACATTAACTGAGCTAGAGAAAGTAGAATTTGCCACAAATGATGTATGCATATATTTCAAAAAAAATATTTCCAAATAAGCATATTTGTGACGTGACACTGACATAAAAATGTCTCAGAAACGCAGTTCTGCTACTGAATTAGGAGCATACAATGAAATCAGGACGTTCTTACGACACTTCCTACTGATATCAAGACGGACGTGTACGACGTTTACGTATGAAATTATGTCATATCTAACCATTTTGGGGCGGTTTCATCGCGAATCCATTGAATAGTACTGTCTTGCTGAAGACCGTTGTGTGTGATCAGTGAGTGGGAAAAAGCTTCTGCAAGGGAAACAGTTGATGAAGATGTCTGATGCGATGGAAGACGCTAATTTGTCAGCTGTTTTTAATATAATGAAGATTCATTTAAAGCTCAGAAAGTTCTGTGCCATACGGGTCCCACATTTGTTGAATTCTGATGAAATACACACGGAACGAGTCACCAGAACTGTAATAAATGACATTTTCACGGGTGATGAAACACTGATTCTGAACCAAACTTAAGAGACAATAAACTTTTTGAACTTGAGAAAGGAAACACGCAGAGATCACAAGTCGCTCGACGCAATTGAAATATCAAGAGACTTTTATACGCATTATTTTTATATCAAATATCCGGTTATTCGATTACCCTAATTCCGCAAGTGTCAATTGTCATTTTTAAGCCTATAAAGTTTTATCAAAAGTAGTGAAACAATACCAAACTTGGCGTACACCAACCGGTAACCGATGTATCCATCTACTCCAAGATAACGTTCTGGCGTTTAAATCCGTGACAGGCTTCCTGAAGGAGTGCAGCATCCAAACTTTTGCGATATCCAACCCGATTTTGTTTTGCGACATCTTCCATACAGCCCTGATTTTGCGACAACCTCCAAAGAACCCTGATTTTGCTCCAAGTGATGTTAGGATGTATCCAGTTATTAAAGAATCCATGAGAGGCAGACGATAAGAAAGTCGCCAGTGCAATTTTCCAATGTATGTAAAACATACCAATATGTGAATAATATTACAGACTATTCAGTAACTGGTTTACACTCAAGAAAGGTTCATATAATAACTATCTTGAATGGATGTGACAAGTGTTCAGTAAATTTTTCTCATGGCAATCAATGAAATGAGATCTGGAAACAGGCCATGTACTTTAGGAAAGTCTTTTAAAATCACTTTAATTTTTAGATTTTTAAATTTAATTGAGTAAGCAGTGGATTTTTTCCTCTAAACATATGCAAATTTATGGGGGAGGTCTAGTTCTTTGTCAAGAAATAAAATAACCTCTTTTGCAAATTCAAAGCACTTCGGCGATTGAAAAAAATGGGAGAAATAAATAGACATCAAGGGAAACATTTGAGGCTGATCCCTGAAGTTACTATAGTGATTTATAGGAGATTGGTGGGTGTTATATATATATATATATATATATATATATATATATATATATATATATATATATATATATATATATATATATATATATACTTACACACACCACATACATTTTTTAAAAAAATAGCATGCATTAAAAGTGTTGGTATAAAGCAATTTTTATATACCAATACTCTTGGTATATCAAATTGTGATTTGCCCATGGCGCAATAATACGCATATATAAACGTTCTCGCTAGGGTCTGTAGTTGATTCTAGATCAATGATGAATTTCCACAAAATTAGTCACTAATGACGTATGAAAAATAACGAAGACAAGTTTCTATAAACCCCGTTTTCTAAATTAATTTATTATGGTACACATTTTCATCATAATCCTTTCGGCTTTCTGTCCTCCCTTCCCCTCTCAAGCATAACTGATATCCTACGCAGAAATGTGGAATGAGAGAGAAAAGAAATTTGGCTAGACTAAAAACCTTGAAATAGAAATTAAACTAAGTAATCTACAGGAAAATGGTTCTTCGTAACGATAAGTGTGCACTTTCCTTGGATTTATCAACAGTGTTTATCAATGATACAATGTTGCAAACCAATAAATTCCTCCGTTACGTCATACACATACTGTAATACATTTAATGTTATGTGTTTGTTTTTGTCTTAAATATACAATAATGTTCTAAAACAATCGATTATTATTATTTAAATATGAAAATGTCCAAAGCTCTCTCTCTCTCTCTCTCTCTCTCTCTCTCTCTCTCTCTCTCTCTCTCTCTCTCTCTCTCTCTCTCTCTCTCTCTCTCTCTCTCTCTCTCTCTCTACCATCCTAGCATGTTACGGGCTAAAATCGATGAAATGGCGATTGTAGAGGATTTCCAGACAATATCTCTAGACTTATGAATGATTGCAGAAAAGTCAAACAAACCGACCAATTGATGAGAGTTTGTGGGTCGGTTATACTGTTGCTGAAGCAGAATAGATAAGTGTGTACTTTCCTTGGATTTATCAACAGTGTTTATCAAGGATACAATATTGCAAACCAGTAAATTCCTCCGTTACGTGGCACACATGCTGTAATACATTTAATGTTATGTGTTTGTTTTTGTCTTAAATATACTCTATGAAATGGCGATTGTAGAGGATTTCTAGACAATATCTCTGGACTTATGAATGATTGCAGAAAAGTCAACCAAACCGACCAATTGATGAGAGTTCGTGGGTCGGTTATACGCTGAAGAAGAATATTTACTTATATCATATGTAAATATATTAAAATATAAAACAACCTCTTGTTGGTTCGTCAGTTGGCTTAGTTTCTATTACACATTAATTTCCACACGCCTGAAGGTGAATGGCATTGCATTCATTTAAATGGTGTAGATATCCAAGTGTTGCTACTGCTCTACTTTTATTATTAAAATCATCTTTCATGCTTAAATTATAAGTGTGTATTATATTTATTTAATCAATGTGGAGAAAAAGAGTAACCAAGAAAAGAAAACATTGAACTTTATCAATATACATATTTGATTCTAGATAGCCACTAACGCAGAGAATTCAATTTTGTATCGGATACACTCTGGGATATGAGGAATTCATTCACTAGGTCAATACACGGTTGCCCGTAGTAAATCTAAAACCGTTTAAAGGGCAAATATATGTATATGTATGTGATATAAATAAAATATATGCACAGTATGTACGCAGTATCAATTATATACCACTCGTATATTTTTTTTTCATTTAAAAGAAAACTCGGCAAGCTTTATTTCCTTTTAATGAAACATATATACATCTCGTGGTACATCATTGATTCTATACATACATACATACATACATACATACATACATACATACATACATACATACATACATACATACATACATACATACATACATACATACATACATACATACATACATACATACATACATACATATGCATTGGTACATCGGTCTGGCTGTTTCTCTGCTTTTTATTTTCAACATTTTTTTTTTAAGTTAGTCAGTTTTGAACTCATTTTTGTTACTCAAACTTTATTTGTTATTTTCTCCTAATTCACATATATCTTGGTTCTTGATTGTCATATATTAGAATCTTCTTATATTGAAAATAAATAAGACAAACTCTAATGGAAAATCTTGACTAAATTTGTGAATGCTTTAGATATCTTGAATTGTGAATCTTTTGTTTTCGTCATTGCATGTCATGTGTATAGGGTGGGGGTCTACATCGAAGCACATGTTACCATTTATTCAAAATGGTTTATCCTTCAAATTATTTTATCGATTACTTTTAGTTTTACCTTGTGCTTCGCCCTACAGTATGAATACTGAGCTGATGTTCCGGTAATTGAACACTGAGTATAAAATAAATTCCAATCCATGGAAATGTTGTCTTAGTGAAACAGCTTTCTGACCCATAAAGTATTGTTTACAACATTTGGGCTTCACATAGATAATCAAAGTGAAAGTTTAAAATTTTGTAATCAGACGTAGACGCTTTTGGGTCTATACACAGTACGCATATATATTCGAACAACTGCTACCGTTATCGTAGAAGCTATTTACCCAATATATACATATATGTGTTACAAAAACTTTTATTCCGGAAGAAGACATGGGTCAATTAGATAACGTTGCTGTATAGATAAAATTTGATTACTTAGAAGGGCGAAAAAAAAAGAAACATCATACATTATAATATATGCAACTGAGATTCCAATCTATAGAATAGGGATACAAGTCATCGTGAGTGACGCCAAGGGGATGAGGGTCGTATAGTGTCAATATTTAATAATGTCCAATCACAATTTCCTATCAATGCGTGCTTTAATTATAAACAACATATGCGCATATGTGATGCCAGAATGGATATGCATTCAGTTAAGGAAATCGCTAATGCAAATGAGCGCATAGAGTAAACGGGGAATCGTTGAATCTTTTTAAATTAATTTTCGTTATGATGACCTTTAACTGTTGATATGATTGAATGTTATTTACATAACCAAAACTAATTTCTGATGTCATTATTGATGTTTAATTCAAAATACGTGTAATTACCTTTCTCTCTCTCTCTCTCTCTCTCTCTCTCTCTCTCTCTCTCTCTCTCTCTCTCTCTCTCTCTCTCTCTCTCTCTCTCTCTCTCTCTGCACACACACAAAAATAATATACTTGTAGTATCTTAGTATCTTTATATAGAAAATAAAACCCAAAATATCATTTCAGTATTTTTAATATCATAGTTGATTGTGTTTATGAGTTTGTGTGTATATATATGTGTGTGTGTGTGTGTGTGTGTGTGTGTGTGAGAGAGAGAGAGAGAGAGAGAGAGAGAGAGAGAGAGAGAGAGATCATCTTATGCAGGCATAGAATATCATCGACAAGCTCTTTTCGAGATTTTAACGTCATAAACTGACTTTGACCGTGACAGCAAATGTTGATTAATAATATTAAATTACACAAGATTTTATAAACCTGCTTCGGTAAAAGAATTAAAGAAATTTTAGTAAAATTGTGGAATGTATCTAAAATGCTATATATGCATCAAAGTCTGTGACTCTGAAGTATGTGTTAGCTGTTAAGGGTTACTAGCTTTTGACCTGTATAGTAATGGAAAGCATTCGTAGGAGATGAATGAGACAACAAAGGCGAGGTAAAACAAAATTGATTATGCTACATGTGCTTCGTATATTTATGTTAAAAAAATTAAATACAACAGTATGTAGGGTGGAATGTTAATTGGAACATTTTAAAATATATAAAGATACATCTGTATGGTGAAATAGAATAAAAATGATTTTTAAAAATTACATTCGTGTTATTTTTTCTTTCTTCTGAAACAAGTGTATAAAAGTATATGATGCTTGCCTAACTGCACACTTTCATAGAAAGGGAAATAGTATGGATGTTAACCATACCTGATGTGTATAGATTTGCTGATGTTAGATATAGACCGATTTACAAAACAGCATGTTACTGATGTTCATGAACCTAATTTTTGCTGCTTTAATTTGTTTCTAAATTTACTTTAAGCAACTCAATGAAGATGTTATGGGCACGAAAATGAATATTTTCCTTTTACTTTAAAATATATTAATTGCTAATACACTTTTATGATATTGTAGATGATCTTGATATCGTCTCTTGCTCCAGAAACTCACAAATTTATTTACGTTGGTGTGTAATGTTTCTTTCATCGCAGTCAAACGAGCAAAAAAGGCTAAATCTTTTAGCTACATACAACATTTCATAGAATGTAATTAATTGTGAATTGAACACAGTTTTTATATTTCATTCAAGGTATTTGAGATTCTCTGCTTTTTTCTATTAATGTTACAGGATTTTTATATTACATATAAAACTCTGCAAGGCAGTCTTCAACACATTTTTGTGACTCAAAATTTATTTAATATTTTCTCCTACTTTAAAGTTTCATGTTTCATAAGATCAAAACTCACAAATTTATTCACTTTGGTAAGCAATGTTTCTTTTATCGCAGTCAAAGAAGCGAAAAAGGCTAAATGTTTTAGCTGCATACAACAATTATTGGAATGTAATTGATTGTGAATTGAACACAGTTGTTAGTCATTAGGTCTCCTCTGCTTATTTACTTTCAAAGTTACTGGATTTTTATTTTATTGACAAGAATCTTTAAGGCAGTCTAGAACACATTTTTTACTCAGAATTTATTTTTTAGTTTCTCCTATTTTACATACATTTTGGTTCATTATTCTCATATATTAAAATCTTTTAATACTGAAAAATATATAAAACATTTTGCAATAGAACAACTTCACCAATTTTTTTAATGATTTTGCAATCCTTTGTTTTCGTCATTGTATCTTATGCTGGGGGGTAGGGTTCTACAGCGAGATGTATCTTTCCTTTTATTCGAAAGGGTTCATCCTCCAACTTGCTTTATCGATTTCTTTACGTTTTTGTGTTTTACCTTGTGTTGCCCCATACATAGTGAAGATTGCGTTTATGTTCCGGTAAATGAAAACTGAGTAGAAAACAAATCTAAAACCAAAGAAACGTTGTTTTGAAAACAACTTTCTGACCTATGAAGTAATGTTTAAAACATTTGACATAGGTACATAAAGTAAAAGACTTAGGTACATAAAGTAAAAGCTTAACAAATTTAAACGGATGCATCCATATTCGATATACTGCGACCATTACTGAAAACTATTGACCCAATTTACATATATGTGTCACCAAGACCTATATTCCGGAAGAAGATATATGTCATGTGGTAACATAATTTTATCAGTGAGAGATGGATCAAATAATAAGCAGCGAGCAATGTAATAGATACAACGGAACCAGCCACTTCTAATCTGTGGAAAAGGGATTCAAGCAAAATGCCATGAGAGGTGCTAAGGGAATGAGGGTAGAGCAGCTCAAAACGACAAACAACGCATGCAAAATCAATAGTGACCTATTCGATTATGTCCAAACACAATTTTCTGTCAATGTGTGCTTTAATCATAAACCTTAATTCATGCACATAAGTGATGTGGGAATGGATATGCATTCAATCTGATTGATAACGGTCTCGATAATGTAGATAAGCGTGGAGAGCAAATGCGGATTCCTAAAGTAGTTTTTAATTAATTTCCGCTATTATGACCTTTTGCTGTTAAACTGATTGAATGTTATCTACATAACCAAAAACTAATGTCATTATTGATGTTTAATTCATCACGTAAATACTCTCTCTCTCTCTCTCTCTCTCTCTCTCTCTCTCTCTCTCTCTCTCTCTCTCTCTCTCTCTCTCTCTCTCTCTCTCTCTCTCTCTCTCTCTCTCTCTCTATCTCTCTCACACACACACATACAGATATGTTAGGCCTGTATCAGCGTAATATCATTATCTAAAAAAGAAAACCCAAATTGTCTATTTGGTAACTTTGACATCAGATATATTTGTGTATATGAGTGTGGGGTATGTCAAAGAGAGAGAGAGAGAGAGAGAGAGAGAGAGAGAGAGAGAGAGAGAGAGAGAGAGAGAGAGAGAGAGAGAGAGAGAGAGAGAGAGAGAGAGAGAGAGAGAGAGAGAGAGAGAGAGAGAGAGAGAGAGAGAGAGAGAGATTCGTCAATATTGTTCCAAGCATTGAATATCATCGACCATCATTACCACTTTCTTGGTTTTCTCTTCTTGGTCAATGGGTGACATTAATTGATTCGTTTGGAACTGTTACTCTGAAACTCACAGTAATGAACATGGCCTGATGTTATTGACCTATCTGTTAAGTCAGGTCTAAAGTCAGTTTCATTCTTTTAGTTCCATACTGTCGCCTGAAAGTGTTAAATTGTTACAGATAATAGAATTAAACAATTTACCATTGGCTTAATTGTATATATTGCACTTATCACGTGTATCAGTGGTAAAATCCTATTAGCAAGATCACAGATGACGCCTATTAACATTTTGTGTTAGTACTGTAACTCAAAAGCCATTACATGGAGTTTAATAACATTTCATAACTTCTGAATGTTTCTTTAATATTTATAGTCTTTTCATCAAAGGTTAGAAAATCGATCAACATTATTATTTTTGTCAGGGTGCTAGCCAAGATATTATTTAGGATAGAAATAATGATATAAAACATTTATTATTCAAGTATCATGTCTTAAGGCTATGTCACAAATCACTTTCCATGATTATATTGACAAGGTCAAGGTCAGCTTTTATGGACGGTCTGTATCTCAGATTATGTTTAAGTAGGTGAAATATGCATGATGGTGTGCATTGTACCACTATTAAGATCCCAAGACCACGGTGATTTCAGAATGACTGGTAACGGTGATACAGTCACAAGTCGCTAAAAGTAGTATTAACAAACATTTTACACTATTACATCTTTACTTCTTTTTACATTCATTATCTTAGCCCCAGTATCTAACCACTTATACCACCGGAGCATTCTTGAAGGTAATTTAATATAGATTTGCCCATATATATGATGTAACGCACTAATGTCACGCCTTAGTTCAAAGGTCACCGCAATAGAGAAGGCAATCTGACTTGTATCCTTTCCTGGAATATACGTTTTGAACCACTAAACCAATGAAGATTTTTTAATGAAACGTTAGCCTATCATAACTAAACTGTGTGTCACATATAATAATAGTGACCTTTGTCGTAAGCTAATGTTACGACTTTTGAATTATTTAAGATATCTTAATGAAGTTATAGTCTGTTATATATTTGAACATGACAGTATTTTGTGTATTAAAGGCCATACTCGCTGTTTCCTTATCCATGCTGTCACTTTTTAATTACTACAAATATTTTAATGAAACCTTACCCAGCCCCGCACATGGTCGTATAGAAGCCATGTTTCTAAGTCTGACGTCAAAAAAGGTTACGAGACGAATACAACTTCCGTTCTCAAAGCATCGAAGTTGTTTTACGTTTCTGTTTGGCTACAATCTTAAAGATCAAAACTTGTCGACTTTGACGAGGTATTTTACAGGGTTTTGCTTACTGACACTTCAATCAATGTAACACTGATGTTCTATTTAAGTGTTATAACTTAGCGAGCTTTAGCCAGCTTATTCATGGAAGTCTCACCCACATTCTGTAGATGAAGTTATATCTGAAAGTTGTTGAGAATCCATTAAGGACGTGCAGATGTTTTCTTCTTCCGAAGATTTCCATTTATAAAAATAGACTTCCTTGAGTACAATGTCCGACAAACCTTCGTATTAAAGAACTCTTCATACGAAGAATATTCTGAAATAGGATCAAATTAGAAAGTGTTTCAATTGCTAGGAACATCGTACAAATCAATACTTGAAGCATAAGAACTTTGCAGGAATAATTTCGGGTTAATTCTACCAAAGATTTGTTCTTAATGACTTCCATAGTAACTGTTCAGTTTCCATAGCTACCAGGTTGAAAATATATATTTTACTTTCACACCCACACCCATCCCAAAGATTTACTGAATAAATTTACAAAAAGACCGTAAAAGTTGGAGGACATGATCGACAAAAATTGACTTTCTCCTAGTCCCGATGACAGTCAGGCGAGAACCTTTCGCCAAAACCACTTCATTTATTGTTATTAAATCTTCAGGCAATCCTTCATATGATATCCTGTAGTGAAAAATAAAACAAGAAAAAAAAATTATCCAACCTTCATCTTGTTTATATCTAATCCAGGTAAGCATATTCCAACATTGTTAAAACCACGGTAGCAATTTAAATAAAAATTTATTATATTATTTACATCATCCACAATACACTATAGATGTGTAGCTGGTTGACTAGAAATATTTTCCTAAGTTTGATGCAACCCTTCAATGTAGTTTAATATGCCAATTGCTATTATAGTTGGTTTTTATTCTAATGTGAACCTATTGAGAGATTTCATTATTAAATTAAACCTTTTAATTTTTATTCTTTAAAATTCTGCATCATAACTCCTAACACAATTCAGTAAGCTGGCTTTCTAATGGATTTACTCAATCCAGTCCATTTATATGTTCTTTCTGTAAGTTATATTTTGCTTCGCTTTCTAAAATCAAACTTACAATTAGGATGAGGTGAGCATGTGTTGTATACCAAATTAGGTCACTGTAACTTACTTTCCATTATGTTTTTAAAATGGTTTAAAACTTATGCATAGGCGTAAAAGTGCATTGTAGGATGGCTGTGTGTTGTTTACCAAAGATAGAATGATATGACGTAATATCCAGGACTTAAAATTTAAGACATTTTAAAATTGTTTGAAAGCTATGTTGATTCTTTCGTCTGAATTGTGACTCCTAAACAACTTGATATATTCCTCGTATCAAACTATACCAATGTGATTTACTTTATAGTACTTAATAAAAGGTGGTGACATGATGACAGTTATTTTCTGGCACTAATTCCATATATTGCTATAAAATTTCCATAAAAATGTATCTTAAAACAAAAATATTTCACACATTATAAATGAATAACTGTGACCTCTTTCCACTAGTTTGAAAAAAACTTAAATAATTAAAGAAGGTGTCTGTGTTCTAAAAATAATACCTTTTGCACTGTTGCCAACAAATGTGCTAATATAGGAAATTAGTTATGATATACATAACTGGGTTGTCGTGACCTACATTTAGTGGTTAATAGTCCGTTCTCAAAGATACTGACTCGCTTCACATAAATGGGGCATCCTAAGAGCTCTAGTTTTCATAAGACGATATGAAGATAACCAGTTTATATGCATAATTTCACCCTACAATTTCAACAAATTCAATTTACAAATGGAACATCAATTTCTGAACAAAAACTAAGTTGCAGATCTTATAGCACTATGCTGTCTAGGATCAAAGGCTGATAAAAATCATTTCAGATAATTGTAGCATTTTGATTTGAGAGACAAAGACAACTTTATATTCATTTTGACATAAATGCGACTAAAACAAATTATTTTCATTTTCAAACCAATCTGAATGGAAGTGTAAGATCTCCATGTAAGATCAACCGAGTTTGGCGTGCTCATGATTTGAAAGGAATGTGAGGGTGAATATAATTTGACAACTTTATACGTACTTGACATGTGGTATGTTTGGGTTTTTTATGAAAGAATTAATTACAACCAGAATAAGGATGTACCATTCTATAAGAACTGATTTGAGCTTATTGTTTTCTTTTTGAATCTTTTTTATTTTTCTTAGCATTAATTTGCAAATAAAGGACAATTTTAATATATCATACAATTTATTTTACTTAATTATTGTTTAATTAGTCTGTTTTATGAGAGAGAGAGAGAGAGAGAGAGAGAGAGAGAGAGAGAGAGAGAGAGAGAGAGAGAGAGAGAGAGAGAGAGAGAGAGAGAGAGAGAGAGAGAGAGGCATGCTTGTCATATGCTCCAGAACATAGAAATGAGTAGTGCTCTACAGCTAGGAGAAAACATTATATTGGCATTATTTCATCTCATCGGCGACAAATAATGGATGGGGTATCACAGAAAATAAATGAAAAATTCACGATGCATGTCTGCTATTGGAACTTGGATTACCACTTTAAGCCATCGTGCGATTATATAAGTATCGTCCATCAATATTTGTTTAACGAGGAATCCCGTAAGAGTTAATTCCCATGGACGCTTGCAAAATCTTTGCCTGGAAAAGCTTGGCCAGTTGTACGCCATTGCATATTTGATAATGTATGGTTTAGAATAACTGCAAACTCTGCAACAGATAGTTGCAAAATGAATCAAGCGTAAACATCAATTATGCTAAAAATTTAACGATGAGCACAATTTTATGTTTGAGCAAAATAAAGATGCAACAGAGATAAGGAGATTCGTTCTAGTCTTCAAGCCAAGACGATGAAATTCCGTTTGACATCATGCTGGTTAACAGAGCAGAGAACATCGCCTTTATGGATGACCTAACATTGCAAAAATTCACGTTTATTGCGCCAGAAGGATTAGAATTGATTTACAGACGAATCTAATGAACTTCAACATGACATCTGATAATATGCTTATAAATTAGAATACATCGATGCACCATTTCTTTTCTGATTATATATATATATATATATATATATATATATATATATATATATATATATATATATATATGTGTGTGTGTGTGTGTATATATATATATACATATATGTGTATATATATATATATATATATATATATATATATATATATATATATATATATATATATATATTTGATAGAATTAGCCTGCTACGATTGTATTTTAGTGTTAGAAGATGAGCTATTCGAGATGATACTGTTTATAGAATGCTACCTGACATTTTGTTATTGGATGAATGTAATAATCAAAGATGATGATGAGAATTCACATACTTAATCATTATTCATGACTTACTCTGTTTTAGTGTAATGAGGTGAATAAGTAATCTGTGTAGAGAGATTGGTCTATCTTTGGAAACCTCGTGCAAATCAGTTTTCTAGGAATGAGAGAATACTAGCAAGTTTCCAATTATCTGGAAATTTATTTTTTCATGAACGGTTGATAAATAAGAAATTTTAGTTTTGTTCCTATAGTTTTACTGACACTATAAAGCATTCAATGACACATTAAAGCATTATGTAACTTACATTATTTGACACGGTGCCTTTTTTTTCAGAAATGATTTTAATAATATTTATAATTTCCATTTAAAAAACGGGGCCTTCATTCAGCGTATCATAGCATCATTTTTAAAGGGGGTGGGGAAGGGGCATTTATATCATCAATATTAAAACTGAAGTAAAATACTCATTTACTTTCTTTAGGTTTCCAACTGAAATATCCTTCAACTCATTTAAAGAATGAAATCAGACAAGTGATTGATTGAATTATTTTCCTTTTGTAGGTATAGAATAATATTTATCCAACAAAATGATGCAAAAGTTATGAATTTGTGAGATTTGTTCTCCTTGAAATTTGTTTCTAAAGAGGGCAAGATTGTAAATAAAAACAAGACGTTATCTTTGCATCATTAGCAACTTTCCGGCCAGAAAACAAACGGAGCCCTTATTGAGCTTTGATGAAATTTTTTTACTTTAACTTTTACCTTATACCTCATTGTTGCCAAAGTATTTATACAGTGTAAATAAAATATTAGATAGCCATGAAAAAAAAAAACAAATTAAATGAGAACATTTTACGACGTACACTTCTATCTAACATCATTTATTGCCGTGGCACCGGACTCAGCAAGATAACCTGTACCTTTTTGAACGGAATCCGAAACGTAAGTAACGAGACATCGCGGCTACTCATGGCCATAACGGCACTTCAACAGCCGCTTAAAAGATCATGATCACGCGATTTCCAAAGATTTCTCACGATAACAAAGTAATCTCGAAGTAAAAACAAAATACCGCTTTTAATGGAAGCTGTGAATCTGGCTTATAATTTTGTATCAGGTTCTTTTAAAGTTTCAAATATTTTCTACAGAAAAAGCTGATATGCCAGATAATAATTTTATAAAATCGAAACCTAACTTTCACATTGCCTAGAATATGGGTACTCTTGCAGTTTTGCTTTCCTCCCTTTTAATGAGAGGCATAATCGTTGCAATAATTTTCGTATTAACTAAATTGAAATGTGTTAATAGTAATTGTTGAGATGCGAGTTACCAACGTAGATAATCATATAATTAACATATTATTGTGCAATATACTGGCATAAAGGTCAAGCAAGCAAACTCATATTTTGTTAGTAATAGCTTCATTACGTCAACAGCTCGGACCGTGATAGTGGACTGCCATTCTGATGACACTGGAGTTATTAGATCTTGTTTCTGTCTTCACTGCGCAAGACCTGTTCATGTTTAAAACACTACTGTTATTTGTATAAATTGTGTTATTGGATTGATCTGTCCTAGTTCGGAAATTCATGAACTCAGTCACCTTCTTACTCATATTTGCATAATTTAACAGTGTTGCAATAAGTTGCAATAATTAATTTGGGTCGATCTCTTTCTTTTTCATTTCTTTGATTTTACAACTCCTATTATACCAATGTGATATAGTGGCAGCTTTTTATCCCTGGTTACCGTTCAATTATGAAATGAAAACACAGCGCAATCACGAAATTCATATTTATAGACTTCACACTCGATTCAAAAGTCCTTATATAATCCCGCTCACACTAAAATAAGTCCTGCATCCATATTGAAAGTGTAGCTAATTCCAAGCAAAAGTATGCCGTCCTTGATTTACTTGGCTTCATTGTTTGATTTGGAACCGAAGTACAAGTGCCAGCCAAATGTGGGCGATCGACTTTGTACCACATCGATCTGTGAACAATCATCGCCGCCTCCGTAGGTAATAAACATGTCGCAACTTAGTTTTTCAATTTTAACCCTTTACACAAAAGCTTTACCTTAAAGTTATTGCACGTGAACATAACTTGAATCACATATTGAATACTTATATCATCGATCTATGCAGCTGACCGATGCAAACTTTCGTGCGTCATATTCTGTGACAGATCAAATGCTTTTGAGTGAGTATGGCATATGGTGGTTGAAAAACTAAATTGAAAATTTCTTCAATTAGTGGAAATCTTTTGTCATTGATAGATAACAACATTACTCAGAAAATTATGGTTGGAAATTACTTCTCAAACATTGGACCATTCAGTGTGTGCGTAAATTAAACATAAGAGTTAGGTCCCTTTACTTATTCTTGCATACAATGAATGATATTGCTGAGTTTAAAATCTCTGATTAGATTATTTGCAGACTATTCATTATTACAATGCATTATCCACTTGTCACCCAAAAGATGTTACATGTCAAATCTTCAAAAATTATAGGATTGGGACAATTCCTGCCTAGTTAACATTAATCTATCCAAAACGGAATGCGTCCTCTTCACCAACAAAGAACTGGAATATAGACTAGGCCTTGAACTTTCGAGCAAAAGATGTTTTCTTGCTTCATATCGACATATTTGTTATATTATATCGAGATATTTGTTGCATCAGATCGACATATTGGAATTATTTTATCATTAAATGGCTCTAGCAGTAGCCATAACGAATTAATTCTTTATCTTCGTGTACTGAAAAGTTTAGCTAAATATTATCAACACATGACCTGATTAAAAGTACATTTGCCTGGTTCTGGAACATTGTATTCCTGTGCTGAATCAGATTCCGAAAAACTTGAAGAAAAAAAAAAACAGTTAGAAGCAGTCCGAATAGATTATGCTAGAAGAGGTACACATTATTTTTGTACACATTATTTTTAAACTGATGCCCTACTCTAGGAGAAAGGAGAAATATAAAAAAATACATGCAAATTCTTCTAAAGTTAACAACAACAGGTCTCCGATGTTATTATTAATTTACTGCCACCTTATTCACTAGACATCGTGACATTTAATGTAATAAATAAACAATATCATTTAATATCAATATAGGACCAGTTTATTAAAAAAAAAACAACTCGTATTTATCATCACGTAAAGACTCGATGAACAGTCTGTCAAAATCCATAAGAAACTGTTCATGAAGGCTAGCCTCCAACACAGAGATTACCCAGCGAAAAATGTCTGTTCCAAGTTATTTAGCATTTGGTAAGGCAAGCGGAATGAATTTCTTGATTTCTTTATTATCTTGTTAATTTTTTTCATTCCAATCAAAAGATAACACATAACCTACATACTATCACTCTTGGTTAAATACTCTATTACTGCACTAGCTAATTACTCTGTCACTATTAGTTAATTACTGTAAATGCATTAATTACTCTATCACTGCATTAATAATTACAATATCACTATATTAATTAATTACTTCATCGCTTCTAGTTAATTGCTGTCATAGCATTAGTTAATTACCTATCACTGCATTAGTCATTACTCAATCACAATAAGTTAATTACTGTTAGTGCATTAGTTGATTATTTACTGAATTACATAATTACTCGTTCACTGGAGTAAAAGCTTAGCTATTAATTATTTTAATTATGATAAGACGCAAAAAGGGTTCCGAAAGGGATTTCTTCTGAACAAAAGACTTCTTCAAAGTGTTAGGTAACAGCTTTGTGTTTATTTTCAGATGGAAGAGGATGTGACGTCAAACCAAATGAATAGAGGTATTCACAGTATGCTGTTAAACAGGTCCTCAGATGTTTATTCATACCTGCAAACGACCATCGAACCTTCAAACAAAACCGATGGTAACGACACAGCGCAAAAACATGTATCAGATCCACTGATTACACTTTCAGTACCAGCCTTAATGTTTGCAAGTGGTGTCATTGGGAACACTCTGGCTCTGTTTGTGTTGGCTCGTTCTTCAAAGGAACATCGTCATACTGTATTCTATATTCTTGTTGGCGCTTTAGCTTTAACAGATCTATTTGGTACGTGTGCCACGTCGCCAGTCACACTATTAGTCTACATCAATAACATGCAGTGGGTAGGTGGAGATTCCTTGTGCTCTTATTTTTGTTTCATGATGGTATTTGCCGGAAACGCCACCGTTTTCATAGTAGGCATAATGGCTGTAGAAAGACTTCTGGCAATACGTTATCCATTTTTTTACGAACGGCATATATCATACCGGAAAACTCCTTACATCATTTTATGTATATGGTTCCTGGCTGCTTTCAGTGGCTGTCTCCCTTTGCTTGGTTTCGGTAAAGTTATTCGTCACTATCCGGGAACATGGTGCTTCATTTCCTTCGTTAGTCGAGATGTCGATGATCAAATTTTTGTGTACATCTACGCTATCATTAACTTTTCCATCATCGCTTTCACGGCACTCTGCAATGTCTACGTCACATACTTGTTACTGAAGATGCAGCGTGCAGCAAGTGCAATGAACTTGCCAAGGAACAGCAAAAGCTCAGAACTACACATGATGGTTTTGCTCCTGGGAATCGTACTTGTATTTTCAGTGTGTTGGGCTCCTCTCTTGGTAAGACTCCAGTCTGATTGTTCCTCAGCTTCTCTTCTGTTTCAAGATCAATGCAGTCAAAAGTGCTCTTTGCTCAATTTTTAAGTTAAGTTTCCTGGGGTAAATTTGACTGATACGATGTTACCACTCCCGCATCAATTAGAGAAATATCAGATAATTTTAATTTTCAAAAAGGATGCTTACAATAGAGAGAGATAATGCATGGTATATCTCTTGAGCATAATTTTTTATGTTCTCGTTAATAATACATTTAGGCTCTCGGGATCAAGTATACTAATAACGGTATTAAAATTAGAAGTGAAACCGTAATGCGAAGATAAATGATGTCTCCACTAAGAATGCTTTCCAATGCTATCCTTGGTTCTATGAAATGAAGTCATTTCGAAACAAACCGTAAAGTTTCTGTGACTTTTGTACTGTTGGTATCTAAATAGAATATAATAGAATAGAATAAATAGAATACCAGACTATTCAGTCTCTGTTTTAATAACTCTAAAATTAAAATAACTCTAAAATTAAACATTAGCGTATTAAAATTAG
This sequence comes from Potamilus streckersoni, assembly GCA_016746295.1. NCBI lineage: Eukaryota > Metazoa > Mollusca > Bivalvia > Unionida > Unionidae > Potamilus > Potamilus streckersoni. The sequence goes on from JAEAOA010000435.1 coordinate 1,085,637, forward strand.
AAGTGTAACCGTAATGCGAAGATAAATGATATCTCCACTAAGAATGCTTTCCAATGCTATCCCTGGTTCTATGAAATGAAGTCTTATCCAAACAAACCGTAAAGTCTCTGTGACTTTTATACCGTTGGTATCTAAATGGAATAAAATAGAAGAAATAGAATACCAGACTATTCAGTCTCTGTTTTAATAACTCTAAAACTGATCGGATCGGGTACGGTACTCTGCATTATGATCTTAAAACTAATCGGATGATACTCTGCCTTATTGATCAAGCTCTTCGGATCCGGCAGTTTGGTACTCTGTATTTTTTTAATCCGAAGTTAATCGGATCAGGCAGTTTGTTACTCTGTATATTCTGATCCCAACTCTGATCGAATCAGGCAGTTTGTTACCCAGAATTTATTTTGCATAAGCTATCCGATATTAATATATGTGTCATTGTGCACAGAATACTTAAACCCCGCAAACCCAAAAGCAACCATATCACCGCTTTGACCATTTCATATTGTACATGTGCAGCCTGAAGTTATTTTACTCATTCTGTCGCTTGCATGTTGATTATTAATTTGATCAATGTTTAGTTAAAACCAGTCAAATATCAGCCATTATGAATGTAATCTTACAAGAAAAGTGCATCTTAGTTTGACAAGGTCTAAGAACACGTGTAAATGTAACAAGACAATCAATCAAGAAAACCAATTTTGAGTTTTAACAGATTATGTGTCTGAAGGTCCTTCCACAGAATTAATAGTTAAAAAATTCTAAGCATGCATAATTACTCACAAAGTGAAGATATTTATCTGCCTCTTGTCACTCAGTGTTGACACTCTTTCTGAATTCATCTGCAGTTTAAGTGACCTTCAACCCTGTGACGAATTCAAAGATTCCTTACTTTATCAAATTATTTCAGGTCTCTGCTTATCTTTCGTAGTAGTAAAAATAGGCAAATTTTAGGCCAAAACAATTTTAGGTCAGAAACCTCCACCCTAATAACAAATATATTATGAAATTTTTTTACCTCAGAGACCATCTACCCCCAAAAACGTTATACGTTAATGTTTTTGTCAACATCCTTTTTTAAGCTTAAGATATGACTTTCATATTTCTGACAAAATATGTTTTGTCCAGGGTAAGGAATCCCTGGGCTAGGAACAACTCACTTTACTCTACTACTATTACAGCCCCTATACTTATTAGCCAAAAATACTTTTAACTTCTAAATATTTCATTTTAAATAAATGAAATATTATATATAATATATAATGTCCTTCCGTCAATCAAAAAGACATGCTGAATTTGATCTGACAACTTTTGTAAGAGATTTAATTCGATTAGAGCAGTCTCAAGCTACACTTGTATAAAACATAAAATAATAAGCGATTGTATCAAAAAGTTGGTTACCGTATATCACAAAAATATGTGTCAATGTGGTTATTCGCGACTGAAAATGACGAACGAATGAGAGGTTGGGCAGATGACCTGATGACATTTATTGAGAATATGATTGTCGCACTTTTCGGTAACGATATTTCTAAAGCTGAAAATATTTGTTAAAAATAAAAGATAACAGTTCCGATAGAGGATTGTATACATTTGCCTATGATTATATACAAACGATTATATACTTATTGCTATGATTATGTACATATGATTAGAAATATATACTTATTGCTATGATTATGTACATATGATTAGAAATATATACATATTGTTATGACCATTTACATATGCTTATGGCTATATACATATGATTATGATTAAATCTTAAGTTATGACAGCACAAAACTCAGAATCTTAATTACAGCTGCGTATTTAGAGCAAGCATATTTGCTGCACAGTTTTATACAACCCCATGTGAAACCCATATGTTGCCAAAGGACATCCTAACAGGCTCAGTGGTTACATATAAACTTATCTTAGGGACGCAGGCGCATTGACTCATCCCCAGCAAATTCCTAATATGCGAAACAAAATGCTAGAAATTCAGAGGGCTGTCTAAGAATTATAATTTTATGTAACCCCCATAAATCAAGCATATTTGCAGTAACGTATTTTACATATATTTACAATAAAGTATTTACATATGTTTACAGTAACGTATTTACATATGTTTGCAGGAAAGAGCACACACAAACACAACACTAAGGATAGTACATGTAGACTTAACTAAGTTAAGGACGGACATATACAAACGTGCCTTTTCTACGTTCTGCAGAAATTTGCACTCCCCCTCATAATCAGCCCAGGGGAGTGCGGTTGGTGCACCAACCACGTGATGACTTAGTGGCAGAGTGTACAAATTTTTAATTGAAACGTAGAAGGGCTGGCGACGCCCCACTAAATAAAAACATTTTGGCTTTAGAATCATCCTCGCCGACAATGTGCCAGTCACGAAAATTAAACCACGGACCTCGATCATGAGAATCCAGCGCATTAGCAATCAGCTACCGGACTTCCTTACATATATTTGTAAAAAAAAAATATTATATAGTTACCTAATAAAGCGTAGGCACTTACAGTATACAGAATAAAATAAAAATAGTGCGGATTTCTGAATTATTGTAAAATGTGAATTTATTTCAATTTCCAAAAAACTGGAGAAATCTATAGTGTATATAAAACCCACATATCTGCCGAGTAAAAAGTGTGTATTCATCAACCGTTGCTAAGGATACTAAAATAATCGATACGTTTATAAATTCACATGCTCTATACTGCTGTCTGAAATTAACATGTTGATGTATGTGAAGCTGAGTACATATTTTGTTAGTAAGAGTATAGTTACTTTTTTGGCTGAAATGACAGTTTTTGACTATTGTGATATATCCATGATATAACTTTAGTCTGTCTGTCTGTCTGTCAGTATGTATGTATGTATGTATGTATGTATGTATGTATGTATGTATGTATGTATGTATGTATGTATGTATGTATGTATGTATGTATGTATGTATGTATGTATGTATGTATGTATGTATGTATGTATGTATATGATGGATGGATGGATGGATGGATGCATGCATGCATGCATGCATGCATGCATGCATGCATGCATGCATGTATGTATGTATGTATGTATGTATGTATGTATGTATGTATGTATGTATGTATGTATGTATGTATGTATGTATGTATGCATGTATGTATGTATGCATGTTTGTATGTATGTATGTATGTATGTATGTATGTATGTATGTATGTATGTATGTATGTATGTATGTATGTATGTATGTATGTATGTATGTATGTATGTATGTATGTATGTATGTATGTATGTATGTATGTATGTATGTATGTATGTATGTATGCACGTCTCTATGTATGTCTGTATTTATGCATATCATTAACTTGAAAATGCTGAAGCAATCTTTTCAGGTTCCATAATTCTCTTTTTAGCCATATCTCGCAGTTTAAATATTTTATATTTGATTAAAATTCTTTATAAGATTCATAATTAGTGACATTGACGGCGGAAGAACAAAAATTTTATCATGTACACCCAAAGTACAATTTATATGCGGCAAATATGTTAGGTTCTTTTATTAATATGTTATCGAAAAAATCTATTGGCATATATTGCTGGTTATATTGAAAAAGATATTTTACATAACTAAGATGAAGAAGAAGATAACGATGTTGTTAGTTAAAAAGCATCAAATATTTTTGTAACTTATAAAACCTTTTTTAAACCTAAAAATAACTGAACAACAAAGAAATATTAGATGTTTGTTAAAATATTTAATTTATTGCCAATAGACAATGCAACATATTTACATTTAATGTCTTTATGTAAACCAGTAAAATGTAAATCAATATTACTAAAATACAAAACATTTATAATAATATTATTCGATCGACATATAAATTTATCGCTATACAAACGCCATTTGATTATATATTTGCTGCCTCGCTTTTTAAAACTTTTTCAATAACAAATATACATCTTGTTCTGTTTTCTGAAGTTCTTGCTCCTAAACACTACCAGCTATAGGCTCATCTAATAAATCTTTCAACAAGTATGTAACTGGTATTGTTAAAAGTTGTTAAAAGTATATTATCAACAACAAATATTTCTTTGCTCAATTATTAGTATATACCTTTTCAAATTTTGTCAAATAAATTCTAATTTTATCACTAACTTTAAATTTATGTCTCTTTACTAATATTGAATATCGCGTCGTTTGGCGACATTTTCCTTTTTCCTAGCATAATAGAGATATGTTTTGTATTATTATACTCGTCAGTAATATTTTGTAAATTGTCAGTATATTTACTCGTGTTTCAGCTGTCAAATACTTATGTATTTTGTTTCGTTTAGCGTGCGATAAAATCTTTCAACGATAACGCTTTTCCATCATATCCTGCCTTTCTTTTAGCCCCAGTAACTTCTCCAGACGCTGCTGGTAATCCTAATATACCTAATACTGGTAAAAGTTTAGGTATTAATTTTCTGGCCATTATAAATAGTGCATAGCAAAGAAGCCGCCATGTTTTGCCATTGTAGTTATTTTTGGAGCACTTAAATTGAAAACAAAAGGTTTGCTGCGGTTATACGTATTTTTTTTTAGGTTAACATTAATTTTGTTAAAGTACTTAAAATACCCTTTCTTGTTAGGTTTGGTTTTTAATTAAACCTGCCTCTTCTTTGCAACAGCAGCTGCTATTGTTTTTTAACTTGACGATCAGTCAAATATATTTCATTTACAATATATTTTGTCATCTTATTATTAAAGTAACATGCTAAACTTAAAGTAAAGTGCAAAGCACTCTAAACAAAATCAATCTTAATAGTTTACTAACATCAAAATAAAATATCTGATAGTTTGCTTTATCAGATATAGGTTCGTTATAATTTTCATCGAGATATTCAATATATTGAAATTACTTTACCGTGTCGTCTATGTCATAAATTCTGCTAAATCGAGATCATTTTTAACAGACTTTTTTATTTATTTGGTTGTACAAAATTTTGCCATCAACGATAGCGAAGCTATTTCGGTGTTGATCCTTTACATATTCATTTCTGCAGAATTTGTTCTCCTCATGGTGATGAAAGTTTTTCTTGTTATATTGCGTATTGAGTTTCTTTTGTTGGTGATATTTTTAAATGGCTTGTTTGTTAGTCGGTATACAGCTTTGTGGTGGGCTTTTCATTTTATCAGCTATTTTTTATCCAACAGCAGTTCCAGCTGCTGATGCAATTCCAGTTAAAATAGCTTTTGATGAGCCAATTGGTGATACTTTATTCCTGGAGCATTTTCTATAATGTTAGCAATTAATCTAACAAAAATCCTCCGACTATGTTTCTTCGATAAACTTTTTTCTCTGTTTTGTTATATCTGATGTTGCATAATTTTATTGTTTTATAAATTTAGTTCATAAGTAACAACTCCATTGTTAAGATCCAGTTGTCGTCCAGACTGACCTGTCAATTGCATATTTACTTCTGTTATTTGATTTTCAGCATTTAAAGGATAATAAATAATTTGACGTGGACTAATCTACATGTGAGTCCCTGGTAGTATGTCTGGTGAAAAACTATATTGTTTGTCCTTTACTATATTTAGCTGAAAAATATGCAGATGCAATAGAGCAATTTAACACTATTGTGTTTACATCAGTTATATGGACTGGAGTTTCACTGTCATACGTATAGAGATTATCAATAACAGTAAAATAAATATAAAATTCATGGAGAAATCCTATCAGTGGTGCGGTATATTTTGGTAATCTAAAATTGATTAACATACCTTCCTTAAATATCTTTCTGGTTCTTAACGTGTTATAATTTGGTGTTAGCTCAAAACTATTAGCTTCACCTTCATTTTTTGCTATAAGTTCTTTCATTTTATTTAGATTAGTTATGTTGTAAGCGCCTTATAGAATTTTGACTGTTTTCCAAATGACTTAAATATAAAACAGGAACAGTAAATGTAAATTCATCATTAACTCATTTTTTACATTAGCCATTATCATGCCAACAAGTGCAGAAAATTAGTCCAATTTCATGTTATTTTTCACGATCTAGTTCTATTAGCGGAATATACTTTAATGAAACGTTTGCGCTATATTTATCAGATTGTTTAGAGTCCAGTAATAATGCTCCTGGCATTTATTGTGATACTTTTATACAATTAAAGTCGCCGCGATATATCGGGAGGTAAAGTTTCGTATTCGTCAGATGTTAATAAATTTTCCGATCTCAAATTATCAAAAATGTCAATAATTTCCCTGTCAATTTCAGCACCAACATCTCTAGCTTCTTTTGATGATATCAATAACATTAAGCTGCCAATCATTCCAGCAACTGATGATACTATTCTAACTCAGTTTCCTTTATTCTTTTTCAATTCTATCTAATCAATTCTTATCATAACCTCAAATAATTAAAAAAGTTAATTTATTTTTTTTCAACATATTCTTTATCTCTAAATTTTGGGATTCATTTCTGAAAACACTAACAATAGCAGCATCTCTAGGTCTGTTATAAATTCTTCAACATCTTTTGTTTCAATTTCGTTACTGCATTTTTTCTATAATTACATCTCATTTTTAATAAGTTTTTCGTATTTATCTTTTCCCAATTATAAACAATATCAACGTCAGAAATTTTATAATCTTCGATAAAACCAAAAATAGTCTTATGATATTATTTCTTGGGTTTTCTGGTTCTTATATTTTTACGACGTTCTTCGTTATCTTTCTCAGCTAATTGTTGTAAATCTTCTTCAGTTATCGTCATAGGACCAGCTAGTCGTATATATATATATATATATATATATATATATATATATATATATATATATATATATATATATATATATATATATATATATATATATATATGTATGTGTGTGTGTGTGTGTGTGTGTATGATTGATTTTGCTTCAGTAATTAAGCTACTATTATGATGATTATATATGTTACTTTTTATTTTACTATTAACCCTAACTAAAGATCAGCGACAATTTGATGTCGATATAATTTAATGTCCTTATAGTAATTTCTATTTTCTTAATTCTAATTTCTATTTTCTTTTATTTTTTTGTCTAGCCTCTTTAATTTTTTGTCTGCGTTAAATTTTTCTTTGTTAACATTGTATACTTTCAAACCCTCAAAGTTCTCATATATTTATTCAAATCTCTATGTTCGTCATGTCTTATTTTGCTATATATATTTTTAAATCATGGTCTAATATTTTTTCTTCTATTTTTGTTCTCTCTCTCTCTCTCTCTCTCTCTCTCTCTCTCTCTCTCTCTCTCTCTCTCTCTCTCTCTCTTCTACGTTAATCTTCTTCTAGCCTTCTTTCAATTGGTCTAACTACTGTTGCTTCTGTTTATCATTGTTAAAGTTCTTGTGGATAATTTGAAAGCAGATCTATTTCAACTTGTCTTGCAACGGGGTGAGCTATTTGTTGCAAGTGCCTGTTCTAATCTTCTTTTTTCTTCTTCAGATCTTTCAATAATTTTTTAGCAGCCGCTTTTTGTTCTTTGATTAATCCTAGCAAACATTGTTCTTGTATTTTTTTTTGACGTCTTCTTCTGATAATGGTGTAGTTTCAGGTTATTTTCCAAGCAAAGCTTCAGTAACTGGCTTGAGAGCCGCGGCTTTTTTTTTCTGCTAAAGCCACTTGACCACGTCGTGCCTGTTGGATCATCTGCATAAGATCAGCTTTAGATTTGACAAGTTTTTTTAAAAAATCTTCTGTTTTCTGTACTTAGTTTGTTTTTCCAATGATTATATACTATTTTCTATAATAAAAAAATTACTGTAGATATTTTTCAATACAACAGCGAAACATTTTACTCGTATCATTTGTTTACCTATCAAATAAAAAGTTATATTTATTTGTCATCGCTTTATGATAAAATTCAATAATTTTATCTTTTGTTACATCGCCAAATTGCTCGTTCACGATATTTGTAACATCGACATTTGTCAAGTCCAGGAAATAATATAAAGCAACCAGAATTTCGCCTAATAATTCTGTCAACATTATAAAAGTTTTGTGCGAGAGAAAAGAGAGTTACATTTCTTATTACGTGATAGTAAAATATGTGCTCTTTTCTTATTCATTTCGTCGTTGTTTAGCTAAATATCATTAAAAGCAGCTATCTTGTTTCGGAAGAATCAAGTTGATTAATTGGAACGAGTTCTTGTTGTTTGATAAAAAAAAAAAATCTTCACCAGCCTCAAGATCAACACGAAGTTTGTCATTATAATTGTTAAGTAACTCGTATTTTTCCTGTTGTGGATTAATTGTATAAATAGATATATCTCCCAAAAGTAAATTCATAAGCATGTTTGTTTTCCGCGATCCATTTGTTCCAACAATAAGATAATGGCAATCTGTGAGTTTGTTTTCATGTTATGTTTCACTAAATTAAAGTTTAATATCGACGACTTTACCATAATTGTTAATCAATCTTATGTCATATAAAAATTGTCAGACTATAAATAAATAATGAGCTATTATACAATATTTTGAACATTAGTAGGAGATTTATTAGCTGAAATTACAGCAATAACAGACGGCAAGGTTGATTTATCAGGTTACCTGCAAAAATCCTGCGACATAATGACGGGAAACATTTTAATCTCAAATCAACGAGAACCGGAATTAGAAACCGCGTATCCGCTAATAAATGTCGTTACTACACAAGCTGTTAGTTATGCACAACTTAAATTAGTCGACAATAAAAAAAACTTGATACATCTGGTGGAACTTTAAGCAGTACTTTAGATGTAAGGAAAAATAATAAATATTGAGACAAGGGTATCCACCAGCAAACTTATAACAAACTCAAGCGGTATGTTATTCACAGTATGTGGATGATAACAAACTTGAGAAAATAGATGGGAAAGCTGCAGGCAATATTATCATAAACAAGAATAAAATTACATACCTTGGAGACTCAGCCACAGAATCAGACGCAGTAGCAAAAAAGATACGTCGATATTCAATGATCTAAATATGTGTTAATGTGCATCGGTATAATGCGCGCATTTCTAAGTATGAAGTATAATGGTATTTATGATCTCATAACTCCAGAATCAGATTTTGACGCAGCAACAAAACAAATAATTCTACGATTTTAATATTCTGATAAGCCATGGAATTAACGCTATTAGAACTGACTTTTCCAATCACGTACAAATATTTTTGAATTTTCGTAGAGACTTACACAGATCTATTAGCGACTTTTACGGATATCCAGCAGTTGTAGATATTAAAGTTGCCGAAATTAACATAAAACTAAACGATATTAGTGGAATTCCTAAATCATTGAAAAAACTAATCTAGTAAAAGAGTTACTCACTAAATTTCCACACAAGCAGATCATCAAAGTGGTATACACAGTATCATCGGAATTAGCAACATGATCACAGCAAACTAACACTCTCAAACATACCGCAAAAGTCAATGGAATATATAGGCTGTCCATATTTAGAGGTGCAAAAATTAGTATATTTACTACACTTCCATGGCGTCATTCAACCGATAATTTGTCTGGAGTTGTATCAATAGCGTTCAATAATGATGCTGAGGATATATTTCTATTGCTAGCATTTGATAAAAAAAAAATTAACTGCAGCGTCTTACTGTTGGTGTCTAGAATTTGTAGCTGACACTCCTCACAAAAATCACTTGGTCAACCCATTGACTGGCACTATTGTATAAAATATGTAATATAATGAAAAAATATAGTTGATTTTAATCATATTTCAGACAAATTCCAAAACAAGATCTGAACATTTTAATGCACTGTTACAGATACAGATTGGTGCGTAATAAATGTTAGAAGTTTGTATACCAAAATACTTCGAGTAATATATTTACCACTGCTAATGACTAGCTCTGGTATAATTTCAAGTGGAGCATCATTAAATCTGTTTTTGTTAATAATATCCGACGTTGGTGTTTCTCTTGTAACAGCGTGTAAAAAATTGAACCTCGACTTGCAACTGAAAACATGCTTGTAAAACAGCAAGTATCATCTATAAAAAGTTACTTGATATTATTTGCGTGATATAAAATATGATATAGACAATTTTTTACTGAGTTCAGTATTATTGACAGTATATTTATAGATATTCTGCAAATGAGAGTCTGCATATATGAAACGATTATCATGAAATATGGGTTACAGTAGTAGTAGATGTTAAATTTTGTACAGGTTTAGAAATATCGTCATCAAATAAAATATCAACCATATTGTCAATAAATTTATCAGATCATCTGCACAATCTCTTATTCGTTCATTATTTTCAGACGCGAATAACCACACTGACCCATATTTTTGGTGGTATATGGTAACGAACTTTTTAATACAATCGCTTATTATTTTATGTTTTATACAAGTGTAGACTGAGACTGCTCTAATCGAATTAAATCTCTTACAAAAGTTGTCAGATCAAATTCATGTCTTTTTGATTGACGGAAGGACATTATTTATAATATTTCATTTGTTTAAAATGAAATGTTTAGAGGTTAAAGGTATTATTGTTTGGCTAATAAGTATAGGGGCTGTAATAGTAGTAGAGTAAAGTGAGTTGTTCCTAGCCCAGAGATTCCTTACCCTGGACAAAACATATTTTGTCAGAAATGTGAAAGTCATCATTTAAGCTTAAAAAAGGATGCTGACAAAAATTTTAACGTATAAAGTTTAGGGGGTAGAAATTCTCTGAGGTGATAACAAATGTCATAATATCTTATTTATTAGAGTGGGGATTTCTGATTTAAAATCTGTTTGGGTTTAAAACCTCATCAATCTTTACTTCTTTCCTTACAAGGCAGTCCTTGTTACAATATTAGATGCTTAATATCTTTCTGGTAGGTCATGGTCGTCACTCGTTCTGAATTTTTTCTGCAGTTCAAGTGACATTGAACCCTGCAACAAGTGCAAAGCATCCTTACTGTAGCAAATATTTTTCCAGTTCCAGGTTCACACTTATCTTTCGCTACAACGTGGTGTTCGTTACAATATATGATACATGCAAATCTTTAGGATCCATGATGGATGTAATATTTGGAAATGCATTATAGCAATAAACCACTGCATTTCGTCTGAGAAGATGCATTAGTGCAAACTAACATTTTTTGTTTCAATTTCAGATTCGAATAATCATCAATCAAGCGTCTTTTGCTCAATTGAATGTTAAGACCGATCTCATGACGATCCGACTCGCCTCTTTCAACCAGATTCTTGATCCATGGGTATACATTCTTTTTCGTAAGGAATTATTCTTCAGGTTCCTGCGATTTGTAAAGTCTAAAATTATTTGCAGTTGTCCATTTTTAATTGAACATAATAGACGAAACACGACCACTAAATGTGGCAGGATAGATAACGATGGACATAGCATCCGCCATGAGCAGAGGTCAATAGATCATAGCAGTTGTCTGTTTTGTTTCTCAAAACCGACGGTTATTCGTAATTTACCGGTTTCTACATGTGAAGTAAAGATCGACGAAGATGTGACGCTTCTTGAACATTGCAAAATCAAGAACAAACGTGTAGAAAATCGAAATAAACAATCGTTTGCATTGTTACAAGAAGATACACTATTTGACTATGTTGAATTGTCCGCTGTGGAGGAAAATGATGCAGAGACTGAGAGAGCAGTTTAGACGGTAGCTTATAATTTAGACAAAGGTGTGTCTTGGTCTTTGACTTCTTAAATTCGCATGGTGTGTGTGTATGTGGGTGTGTATATATAATGTATGTATGTATGTATGTATGTATGTATGTATGTATGTATGTATGTATGTATGTATGTATGTATGTATGTATGTATGTATGTATGTATGTATGTATGTATGTATGTATGTATAATACAAAGAGACCAGTTTTCCAGTCTCCCTCAAAAATTGAGATTCAGCCCGTTCAGTGACTTTTCATCAAAAGGTATGAGATATATTATATAGTTTGGATTGGACCAACGTCTGCTTTGGATTTATCTTTAATTTGATGGTGGTGGGGAGCACTAGAAGTTGCGTTGGTGGAGCATTGATTTACCTATACATGGGAAGCACCTGTATAAAGACTGCACATCAGAATTGTCAAGTTAATTGTCATATGGAGAAGATTTCAGGACCATTTTCTTCTGCTCTTTGAGTGTGTGCTTTACAAAGAATAATATATTTGTATTTGCCGAATATATATATATATATATATATATATATATATATATATATATATATATATATATATATATATATATATATATATATATATATATAACTTTTATTTTATCTTGATATGCTAGAACATATTTATGATTGTAATCATACAAATCAATTAAATGAAATACTTTCTTTTAGGTTATTTTTACCGCTTTTTTGTGGTACATTGAATCCGAGATATACTGCTTGGTTTGTCTTTGATAACGCATAAATGAGTTGTATTATTTTCCCGCCTAACGTTTGTATTTACTTTATGGATTTATATAGCTGCAATCCGAATGTTTCTTCCAGCACCATTTCGAGACGAAAATATTCAAAATGGAATAAAACCTATTAAGAGTGTTGCATTTGAAGAAAATGATTTATTGGACCACAGACAGAACAATTTGTAAATACATAGATGTATTTATTGATAAACTGATGGATGGAAGAAAGAATAACAGAAAATATGGAATGATATACCTTGATACAGAGAGAGAGAGAGAGAGAGAGAGAGAGAGAGAGAGAGAGAGAGAGAGAGAGAGAGAGAGAGAGAGAGACACACACACAGACAAAAATAAATAAATAAACATACACATGTGCTAACTTTTTTGCTTATGAACAACCTTTCCAAGTTATACAACGAACGTGATATCAATCGCATACATAAAACACTAATTTATTTCATTGGGTCAATGCACATATTTGTTGTGAATTAACCATACGACATTTTTAAGCCAATTACGTTACTGCTAGACAATTCTAAAAGGTTGAAACAGATTTACCTTATTTCTTTATGTGGACTGGGATTAGAGCTTCATCTGAATAAAATGGGGAAAATGGTATTTCGTGCGCGATTTTATTAACGCTAATGTAATTATGCAACATAACAAATTTATGTTCAGTTAAATTTTTGCTTATTAAATAGGTAGGGGCTTTTACATTTTCGCACGGTTTTTTCTATTTAGGAAAGTTATTTTATCCTTCAGTAAATATTGTTCTCAACATTCAAATTGATTCCAAAGGTCAACAAGCTGATAATGTTAGGGATCCCCTGACAACAATAAGGAATGTTATTTTATCCTTTACTAATAGTACTTACAACAGTCAAATTGATACCAAACGCCAACGGGGCCCCGAGTGGCCGAGTGGTCTAAAGCGCTGTCCGTTACGGATCACTGCCATCTCACCTCTATCTGCGTGGGTTCGAGTCTAAGATTCGGCGAATGTGGATATGTGAGAGAGCTTGCCAGTAGCTTCTCGTGGGTCGGTGGTTCTTTCCGGTGATTTCCCGGTTTCTTCCTCCACCATTAATACTGGCCGCCATGTATAGCCTTTCCTGTGCTGAAAAATGGCGTTAAACCCCACAACAACAACAACAACAACAACCAAACGCCAACAAGTTTGTCAATGTTTGGGATCCCCTGACAATAAACAGATTAGAATTTATAAATCAATAATGAAACAGCTACATTTTGTGCATTATTTGTATGTCCATGAAGCCTTTTTTATTTTAAATCAGTCGGGGGATACAAACATCGCGATGGTATGCGAATACTATAATATCGTGACAATGGTATACTCCTATTCTGATTTCCAATGTAAACATCTAATTTTATTTTATTTCAGATAGCTATCGAACCAGACCATTAATACGAGTATTATGGACAGACAATCCAAATTGGTGTTCATTAAAGATATCATTACAGTAACAGTACTTGTTGATACAAATCGTTGACATTAGTTATTGGTAACGGATTTTTATTACAATTGTATGGTGCACGAAAAAGATGAAATATCAGAACTGTTTATCAGCTTTTACTGGTATTTTTAGAAATTTGCAGCTAAAACATAGTGGTTCTACGCTTCCAATCTGCTTGTGCCTTCTGAGTAATAAAATCATAGGAAGAGAGATGTGTGTTCCGAATGAAAAGTAGTTTGCTCGACATCCAATGATTGTCATTAATACAAATAAACGTGATTTCCTAGGATAAACATTTCACTCCATGAAATTTAATTAATTTTAATTAATTTTAATATGCACCATGCAAGCTAATTTTAGTCGTAAAATTTACTATGAATAATATTTGATTTTGTGCTCGATCAATAAGCTATGTCACAACTGAAAGACTTTAAAGGATTTTGCAATGAAACGTTAGGTCTGTATAGCTTAATTTTCCTCGTCGATACAATTAAGATTTTCAAAACAAGACTAACCAATTCAACATATTATTTTGTTTGTATGGTTTAAGAAGTGTTAGATAAGAATCATTTTATATTTGTGTTCTTGATGCTTGAAAATTATAATTATAGCGCGCATTCTGATCGATCGCAAGATGGTGCCTCGCATATTTTAGACAACAGTGAACCGTCCTATGTTTGGTCTCTTCAAAGTACCGGTTAACTCACGGTGGGCAAAATACGGCCTATGAGCAGGATCTTGTCCCATGGACTGGTTTTTATCTATTAATTTGGAGTATACTGTGTGGCGTTAAAAAATCACATACGCGGCCTGCTCCATGAAGGAAGTTGCCCATGCCTGTTTTAACTGTTGCTGTTTAGATAGCTGTAAAGCGCTTCTTAATAGCGATTTACCGGAATATTTTAACAGTCAACCGGTATTTTAGTAGATGAACTTTATTAATAGAGGTATAACACTTTTTTTCTTTTGGTGACCGATTTTCTGGAAGTGATAGAACACTGATTTAAGAAAAAATAATCACTTTCACAATGCCAATTTAATCCCTTTCATGAATGGTACAGTTGTGTATGGTTAACAAAAGGTGGAAAGCAGTTGCTTAATTATTCTCTTTTACGATAAATACCTATAACAATGTCGTCTGTCTGGCAACAAAACAGCAAATACTTTATCTGTGCAAATAAATTGGTAGTTGAGGATGAAAAATTGCATTGTTTTGAGAAAGCTTTTGTACATCATTTAATTTTGTACATTTCTGTAATTTTAATTAACACCAGTAATGTCTCTAAATGCAAACAAGCACATGCGTATGGGCCAATGTTCAGAATCGCACAATTCGCGATGCTGCTTTAGTACTCACGGTACTAATTCAGTTCCCATAGCAAACCAATGCAAACAACATGATATTGGAAACTCAGTAACTTTACATTTCTGAGTGCTTATTGTCAAACCTATATTTCTCAGTATAGACACGTCCTTGATAACTACTTCTCCGTTGTTTAGATAAGAATGGCGGCATTATCTGGACCAACATGTACTAAACAATGTGCTTTGAATACCACACCAAACAGACAGGTGCTGATTTCACTAACGTGTCTTCCAAACTCTACTCTGTAAAGGGGCTGAAATTATATGAATACAATAATGTATATGTGGGTTTTTTTAAAATTAATTATTTTGATTTATTTTGTGTTTTAGTAACAACTCGAATAAGCTCAAGAATTATTATTTTTCCTTAAATCTTACTTTTGTTATCAAACAGTTATTACCAGCTAAACCTACATATACCATATTTTATCTACACCCATTTCTAGACTGGTTCACATTCTTCCAAAATCATTGGTACCGTGAGACCTTTAGTCCCCACTTCCTCCTTCCCAGGGCTCTTTCTCATGTGAAAGTAGTTATCACGATGCAGAACTATATAGCAATATGTGTGCGAAAAAAACACAATAGATTGGTTTTACGCTCATATCGTAATGGATATAAACCATGTTAACATTTTATGGGTGAATTTATTCGTGTTAATTATTAAAAACATTTAGGAACGTTGTATTTATCATGGCTCCTTAGTACTTATGGGCACAAGCAGTAAGAGATGTGAATAGAATACGTATATACCGAGATAATCGGCATTCGTGCGCAGCAGTGACACTCAGATGGCCACCCAATATTTAAGTTTCATATAAATACACAGTCACTCCATATTCATCTGGCAGAAGTCAGCATATGTAGAAGCTAACATAGAGGGTTCCAAGCATACGCCGTACAATGGTAATTGATATTATAGGACCCTTTATAAGGATGATGCGTTTCAACATGAAATTAAACTAAACATCGGGAAAGAATGAATATTATCATACAGGTTATGTAAATTTATTATCTTAATAGGGGTTCATGCGTTTGTTTGGGGAATGAATTAAAACAAATTCTTTAGCCTGTAAGATAACATCATATATATATATATATATATATATATATATATATATATATGAATGTATGCATGTATGCATAAATGTCTGTGTATGTATGTATGCATGTAGGTAGGTAGGTAGGTAGGTAGGTAGGTAGGTCACAGAGAGAGAGAGAGAGAGAGAGAGAGAGAGAGAGAGAGAGAGAGAGAGAGAGAGAGAGAGAGAGAGAGAGAGAGAGAGAGAGAGAGAGAGAGAGCAACGATACATAACTCCAAAAATTTAGCCTATTGTTGACATAGGAGTGTAGCTTTCCATTCAAGTCACAATTGCAAAGTCAGAAAATAATAACAAGGATATTAGCCCGAAGCTTAAGCATGTCGTATTTTTCTGTAGCTTTTGTGTTATTGAGGACAATCCTGGACAGGTATTGTATTTATATACCTTTCGTGTCTTGGAGGCATGGTATATGCTTGCAGGATCTATATTGAATGGGCTCTCCATTGTTCAAGCTTCTTTAAGAAGCAGCAGCAAATGTAATCTGGCCGTTGATTATCGGGCCCGTTAGTAGTTTTATGAGGCCATTGCGGGACGAGGCAAATAATAATAAGCCCATACCTTTTCATCGTGAGACACTTGAGTGGTAAGGGTAAATCCTAATTTACAATTGTCCGTATGCTTAACCTGGTAAAAGTGTTATACGAACAAAGCGAAAGTTTACGGGGACAAGAAAATGAGATGTTAATATTTTATCTACAATCTAACGTACACTAATACTATCCACCACACCACATATACTATCCAGCAATCGCACGTTTTTATTACAATCCAACTCACCACACATATTATCCAGCATCCGCATTTTTATTACAATCAACCAAACGCCCCACCTTTTCAACACATCCCAAATACATGCATGCATACATACATACATACATACATACATACATACATACATACATACATACATACATACATACATACATACATACATACATACATACATACATACGGACGGACGGACGGACGGACAGACAGACAGACAGACCTTTTTACACATACTGTCCAAGAGAAGTGTTTAAGTGTTATTTTTTGTGGATAAACACAAAGACACCCATAAACATACTCAAACATACAGGAAATATGAATCACAAAAACTGGCAAATGATCAGTGTCTCTTCTTTCTAGATATTTTTGTGGCCTTATAACGGTCCGATAGGGTTTATTAACCTGGCAGGATTAACACAAGCAGCATCGCTAGACTATTTACGTCTTCTCCCACTTCGCCGTACGATTGACTAGTCGACTAATACCGGCTTCGCATAAAGTTCCTTGTCCACATAAATTCCTCTCTACCATATGGCTGTATCTGTTGTTCGTCTAGTTGTCCGCGATGCCTTCTCATACGTCAGATAGTCCATGATACATAATATTCTTGTAAGTACGACTATTAATGTGGCTGTAACCAGTATACGTCTTGCAGTGTACGATGACAATAAATTTAGCTTTGGCTGATTTTCAATTGTCTCCTCAGGAATTTTGCTTGCGATGATAGTCTACACGTTTTTCTCCTTTTTATTATTGGTGGACGATTTAAGAAATAATCAATAAGAATTTGATAATTTTGGGCAGCGACAAAAGAAGATGAATAATTATTTATTCAATAGAATCGACAAAAACTTAAATAAGAAAACAAGAAAATCAGAATCGTAAACGTAAACTGATGTTGTATGTAGGGGTTAAGACAATTAAAACTGACGATGTAGATAGGGGTTAATACAGTTAAAACTGATGTTGTAGGTAGGGGTTAAGACAGTTAAAACTGACGATGTAGATAGGGGTTAATACAGTTAAAACTGATGTTGTAGGTAGGGGTTAAGACAGTTAAAACTCATGTTGTAGGAAGTGGTTAAGACAGTTAAAACTCATGTTGTAGGTAGGGGTTAAAACTGATAATGTAGGCAGCGACTAATAGAGTTAAAACTGATGATGTTAAGACCGTAGTATTGTATTTAGTTTTTTAAAAGCCAATACTACTTTTCAGGTTCATCTATATCTCTCAGAAAAAGATAACACCTATGATGACGATCATTTAAGACTCTCCTTTACTCACGACAGGTTTGATTTCTCTGTCTGGATCTTGTTTAGTACAAATGCAGAATTATCACCGTGCAAAATCATCGGCAAAATTCAACACATCCTACATTCTAATGACTACTTTAACGTCACGTGTTTCGACGACCAGATTTCGAATTGTCTTCAATGGCATTTTGATGCAATTACTAATGTCACGGGTTTTCTTGGGTACGGATAATATTTTAAGAAATTTGACCAAGATTGAACCAACACATTCATTATGGAAAGAGATGTCCTGAGCGTTTAGAGTCCAAACCATGCATTCCTGAAGGAACCTATCGAATTCATGGCAATCAAACTTTTGTCAGTCCAATATGTTACGAATACCAGCGCATGAAACAAGCTGATCAATAGAAAAGTGTTTGCGAATTATTGAGATTGGAGTCAGACTTGCCGAAATCTTATTCGAAACAATCCCACGAGGCAATTTTTGTTGTTGATGAAAGAAATGCCGTTCACGTTACCAAATCATGGACTGTTATATTAAAAGATATGATAATAAACTCCAAGAAGACATCAAGGAACAAAGAAGTGGATTTAATCTCTCTTTTTACGTTGAATGTACACAATATATTGGCATTTGCATCCCTAATTTGTGCATAACTCATTGTGCTTGTGAGGACTCTATCTGTTTAACAAACCAAACCATCGTAGTTATTTGTATCGTATTACATTGGTTACCTGTATGTTATCATTATAGCTACCTGTATTTTGTTACCATAGTTACCTGTATATTATTACCAAATATTAGCTACTCACCAACACCGTTTAACTTACATATAAGATATAAAATAGCACGATTGTAACGCTTCGCTAATCATACATCTTGACAAAAATCCGTGCGTAGTTCTATTATTGACATCTCGATAATTTTTGTATATTTTTTTTTCATTGCTGCTGTATTACCTTTAGTATAAAAATAGACTTGTCTGTATTTATGTTAATGGTTCTAGGTTTCTTTTTCTAAGTTGTGATTCCATTGTAGATAATTAAAATGTAACCATATGCAGTTCATTTTTCCGAAGTCTAATTTGGATGTTGGTGTTTACTACCTTTTCGTCTTTTTTTTCTTAAACATAGCTTAGAGTTCGACTTGTTGAACGAATAAAGAAAACTATGCAAAACAATTATTAAAACATTTTCACACGCCATTGTATATCTTATTTAATACTATTTTAGTTCTACATCGCTATTTACCTTGAGGACGAATCATTGAAACAATGAAGTCATACGATTCAACTTAGAAAAGTATGCTGAAACTATCATCCGTCTTAGTGACTATGTAGACAAACCTCATCCTGTAACTAACAATCATTAGAGCTTTTGTGAGTATGAAAACAACCCCCATAATTTAACTGGCAAACAACGTCTTCTGACTACGCAGGCAACCGTCATCTTGTAATTGGTAAATTTCGTCTTAGTGACTAATACAGACAAATCCCACTCCTGTAACTGGCAATTGTCGTCTTAGTGACTAGGCAGACAACCTCCATTCTGTAACAGGCAATCGTCGACTTGGTGACTAGGCAGACAACCTGCATCATGTACCTGGCAATCGTCGTTTTTGTGACTAGGCAGACAACCTCCATCATGTACCTGGCAATCGTCGTCTTAGTGCTTAGGCAGACAACCTCCATTCTGTAACAGGCAATCGTCGGCTTGGTGACTAGGCAGACAACCTGCATCATGTACCTGGCAATCGTCGTCTTTGTGACTAGGCAGACAACCTCCATCATGTACCTGGCAATCGTCGTCTTTGTGACTAAGCAGACAACCTCCATCATGTACCTGGCAATCGTCGTCTTTGGGACTAGGCAGAGAACCTCCATCATGTACCTGGCAATCGTCGTCTTTGTGACTAGGCAGACAACCTGCATCATGTACCTGGCAATTGTCGTCTTAGTGACTAGGCAGACAACCTCCATTCTGTAACAGGCAATCGTCGTCTTAGTGACTAGGCAGACAATACACATCCTAAAACGTTCTCCTTTATTTCATGTTACAGCAACATAATGAAGGTGAATGGAGATAAAAAAAAATGTTGCACAGAAATGAAGTGAAACTTGAGACACGTTCTCTAGAAAAATGCTCATAAGACAAGTAAATACAAGTCAAGCTGTACGCAGTTTATTTAAGAATATGTGACAAATTTATGCTTAAGTATATGTGACGAATTTATGCGAGTTTGATCCAGAGGGACTTGCAACGGCTGTCTAGTAAGTCTGCTTATATGTTTCTTGTCATACATTTTATGATTGAGCCTGAAAGCAGAAACAAAATGATAATGACCAAATAAATATAAAAGTAGATAACTGGTAAGGTGATTAGCATAACAGCACAAAAAGGCTATATTAATTTTAATTCCAATGAAATATTCTTAACTGAATCATGGAATACACAATAACGAAATACAAACGTAAAGTACAAACTACCTTTTCATATTTATTAAAGTAAGAGACTACTGGTTATCAAATCAACATCCTTTTATGAACTTATAATCAATTTCAAAACAAATATTGTACTATTATACTTTTTAACTAGATAATGACAAGGAATCAGATAGAAATTACCAGACACTGACAACGAATCCGATAGCAGTTACCAGACACTGCAACGAATCCAATAGCAATTATTAGACAATGACAACGAATACGATATCAATTACTAGACGCTGACAATCGAATCCGATAGCAAATTATGCGACTCTGACAACGTATCTAGTAATTACGTGACACTGACAATGAATCCGATAACAATTACTAGACACTAACAACAAATCCAATAGCAATTACTAGACACTGAAAAAGAATCCGATAGAAGTTATATTTATTGTGTTCATATGTAGAGTGTCATTAAGAATGCCAATTATGAGAGTGTACACCAATAAATAAAGGTGCTCTATAGAACGATGTATCCGAGAACCGATTCGAGTCATAGATTAGACTGAGACGAAGAGTAACTTTTCAAATATTATTGTAAAGCGAGGATATAACGAAGAGTTTATACTTTTGACAAATAAAATATATGCAGATACTAACTCTGCAATAAGCATTCCAAGCTGTCTGCCAACTGCATTTGACGACGCCAATGCTGCTCGTGCATCCCTCAACGGGCTTCTGCAAAATGGCGTAAACGATCCCGTTGTCAGCCCAGCCACAGCTGCACTGCATGTAACCCATCTGGTAAGCTTCATATAGTTCCTCGAATCTAGCCAGACGGGTGCCAAGATTTCGGCAGTTCCGCCTTGCGTCACCCAGAGTCATCGTGGAGTTATCCGAGCCGAGTGGGTCCTTCAATAAGAAGACTGCAGAAATATTTGTATTGGTGAGATTCTTTGCTTGGAGCATATATAGAATAGCGAAAGAAAGAGACGATGAGAGAGTGAAGTCTTTAGTAGAAAATGACTGCATGGTATAAGACAAGAGTTTTAATAATATCAGTTGTCGTTTACTGAGTTTAATGTATTGGACGTTCTCTCTCTCTCTCTCTCTCTCTCTCTCTCTCTCTCTCTCTCTCTCTCTCTCTCTCTCTCTCTCTCTCTCTCTCTCTCTCTCTCTCTCTCTCGTATAAAGCATCTGAATATTTTATGGTTGCTTGTTTTGTTATTTCTTGGAGCAAACACATACAGTTACGGTATCATTGTTGCCTACTTAACAAAAGAGACATACCAGGCATATCAGCTTTGGTGTATACAATCCAATTATCGTCGTGTATAGAGGTAGACCGATCATAAGCAGAAAGAGTACTCAATTCGCATTTCTTTTCGAGGCTATTAAAACTGGTGGACACACAGAAGAGGGTGTTTGTGCACTTTTCCGCACATATATTGGCTTCATCGGCTACAGAGGTGCCCAGACTCGTCATAGGATCTGAATTCATCCGCCTACCCTCGATCACCGCATAATCAACAACGCTGGGACTCGCTGTCATTAAAGAAAAGAAACAAGTCTTTAGTCTTTCCTTTACAAGAAGATGCAATTAAATTTAACAGTTTGCTTGATATGTAAAGACCATAAAACGTATTTAAACTATCTTAAGGGAAGCTATAACAGACTATGATAAAAACAGCAATTATTTAGCTTACTAAAAGCACAACATGTTCATCTTCCGACATATCTGTAAAGTAAAGATACTGGTGCAGGTTTTTCTTTAACCGAAATTATTCTGCTGTTCATCATTGCTCTCACAAGCCCTTTTACAATACCGCAACGACGATGCTCATTGAGGTCCTAATTAATTAGCTAGTTATGCCATATATTTATACTCCTATGAATATTTTTTTCTTTAAACGTAATAAATGGATATCGTAAAAAAGCAGCTTTAGATTTTTGCGGTAATTTATCTCTGTGACGTAATCCACTAACAAAAAAAAAATCTTTGTACTGAACGTGCACTGCATGTACATTCCAGCTGGTGCGCGTGCTTGCAGTAAGTATTTAAGTTACTGAGTAGACAATGTTGCGGTCTTCTCCTTCAGTGAATAATTAATGAGCATACAATGGAATTTCTGCTATGGTAAACGGAAAAAAATTCTGAAGGGCTGTTTTATAATGATACTTTACAGTCAGACTTAAACATAAAACTGCACTATATGATGTAGGAATTTATGTGGTGCATTGAAACTGACTAAGATAAACAATGTGCACACTGTTTTCCAGTATCTAGTAAGGCTTTGAAAAAACGTGAACTAAATTATATAACAAATACATTGTATAGATGGAAGCAATAAGGAATGTAACGATTTACATGAAACTTAGCCATACCCTGAGGTTTACTGATTTTGCAGTACACATCCCAGGTGGACTGCCACGTGCAGCTGATGATACCCACAGAAGAAAGGCAGTTGTCCATTGGTTGCTGCATGACAAGATAGGCGATTCCATTGGCTGCCCAACCACATCCACAACGCTGATAGCCTTCTTTAAAAGCGGACTGCAAGTCCTCAAGAGTGGCAACAGACGCGCCCAGGGATTCGCAGGTGGCATTGGCATGTAAAAAGTCCAAACCATATTTGGGTTCAGTTGATGCGTATGACACTATAAAATGAACGCAATTGTAAGATTTATTTCATTCACCTTGACAGAGTGTGCATATCCATCAACATACATACATACATACATACATACATACATACATACATACATACATACATACATACATACATACATACATACATACATACATGCACACACATACATACATACATACATACATACATACATACATACATACATACATACATACATACATACATACATACATACATACATACATACATACATACATACATACATACATACATACATACATACATAAAACCATGTGAAAGCGGTTTTTCTTCTGGAAACTATAATGCAGGTTCTGGTCGGTCTTGGTAGATATGAGCTTAAAGAATGTTATTTAAAGAGCCGCTCTCAAAAATCCTTAAGTGTCAGGAGGGGCGACACTTATGTCTGCTGGCCACACATTCTCACATTTAAATCTTATTTTATTTTTAAAATTTTAGGTTCTTGAAATTCAGGCACAAATTGTTTGAGGAAGACTGCTATTTTCATGCTTATTTGAGTGTTAATCGAAAAGCTTGCCTCTTGTAACGAAAGGATTTGTATCTTGTAGCTTCTCGCATCTCCGAAATTAATTGGGATTATCAATTGAATCCGTTTGTAATGTTAATGATTAATTATTTAAAGAAACACGGCACTGCCTATATATATATATATATATATATATATATATATATATATATATATATATATATATATATATATATATATATATATATATATATATATATATATACATACAGAGAGAGAGAGACAGAGAGAGAGACAGAGAGACAGAGAGAACAGTCTGTTTTGTCTGGTATATATTTATAATTATTTGTAATACAAAAATCCTATATACCTTGATTTCTTTCACAGGAATCTGGAACGACTGTGCATATATATATATATATATATGAAAATTAATTACTAGGTCGTAATGCGAGTGTGTCTGCTACGCACGAGCTTATATAACAACGATTCAGTGCCATCATTTTTTTGGTGATGCGTGCTTAGTCGTGACGGTATATGGGTTGGTACGTGCAGGCAAAGCAATGGGTACCATTTACTCGCGGACCTGGGTTCGAAACTCCGTAAAGTACGAATTTAATTTCTCTAACCTGTATAATAGTATTGTTTGAATTAAACTTTATATATATATATATATTATTTAACAGCAAAGTTTATATTATATAGTTCTAACATGTATAATTACCTTTTTCAATCGCAACAGTCTAAGGAAGCTGAATCAAAAGCATGAGATGTGAAACAAGATGTATTACAGAGAAAAATAATAACGGAATATATGCCTTTCGGAACCCAAAATTATCTTTTTTTACCTGAAAAGTGTTTAGCGAAAACCACCCACCCGGGTGCCTGCTCTATAGCACTGATATCAAAAGCAGACACACGAGACAATTTGCACGTGCCATTGGCAGCCAGGAAACTCGCAGACAAGCAGGCATTGGTTTCGGTACATTTCATCCAGCATTCCTCTCCGGATGACGTCACCAGTTTCTCGATGTCGGTGATTTCGTTGAAAGATTTCACCAAAAACCCTTCCAAACCCTCGTGCTTTCGAACAATTTGTACCCCTTAAACAGAGAGAAGGAATAGATAGATATACGTCTCCACTTTTAGCTCACTTCACCTATATAACTGTTTTAAAATGATAAATAAAATACATTATATAATCCTTCAAATGCATGTGTCTTCATGTTATTTGGTCTTCTGATAGTCTTTTATACATCGCTTTACTTTCCGTTAAAATGGGAAAGGGGTGAGTGCCCTAGTGACCGAGTGGTCTAAAGCGCTCACCGTTACGGATCACTGACATCTCACCTATATCTGCGTGGGTTCGAGTCTCCGAGAAAGATGATCGCGCGTTGGCCAGTAATTACTGTTCAGTCTCATTTCCCAGTGTTCTTTGTAACCTGCTAGAACATAATGTCTTTTCTAACATCATAGAGCACTTCTAACATATCTGAGAAGTAGTATGCTTTCCGGAAGTTATAAATAGGTTATTGATGGCTGGAACAAATATTTAGATAACGATGGAGAAATAGATAGTAGATTTTGAGCAAACTTTTTGACACTGTTCCTAATGTATTGTTAAAGAGTAAATTAATTATTGTGGAATTCCAAGTAAACCACATCGCTGTATGGGGTCTTTTTATGTATTTGAGAACAATTTGTGGTAGGTTATGAATGGTTCCAAATGTGGTTGATCCAAAATAGCTTCAGGAATACTCCAAGGAACCGTACTTAGAACGGTGAGCTCCTCCTTAGTAACGTGACTAGAATTGATTCAAAATTTAGTTACTTTGCAGATGAATGTGAATGCTACACCTCAATCATAATACAACAAAATGCCATGATATTAGAAACTGGTATTAATAAACTAGGACCGTGGGCACGAAAATGGGACGTGACATTCCAGCCGAAAGATTCAACATAAGGCAGATGACAAAAAAAGAAATTCCATAAAACCAGTACGTCATATTCACTGAAATATACTTTTGTTGAAAATATAAATTAAATAAAATATTTAGGTGTCAGTTAAAAGCGATCGGAAATGGAACTTATAATTCGAGAAGTATGCACCTAAGAAAATAGTATGTTAGACCTAATATGACATACCTTGTCATGTTGCCCACAAAATACAAATTAATTAGCTTTCATGGGTTTGGTCAACCCATTTTTGAATTTTTCGTACATTTTGAGACCTAAATATCATGTTATACAGGACGAAATTGAAACAATAAAATGCGAAATGCCAAGATTTTGTTGCGTCTATAATCTATGTAGTTTGACCACATGTTGAACAAGCTCTCCTGGGGAAAAAAATTAAACAATAAAGACTGCAGACAAATATTGTTCTACAAAAGTTTGAACAGAAAACAAAAATATCCTGCTAAAATTTAATTCAATCTTAAAAAACCCAATATAAATCAATCTGAAAACATCTATCTGATACCGTATGCATCCAATGATAGTGACACAAAATGAAAAGTATCCAATCATAATTACACAAATTGAAAAGTAACATATTTGGGTTTCCCCATGAACGACCAAATATTTAAATTCATTGACGAAATCATTAATCAAGACTGCTTAATTTTCTAAAACCAAACAAATACTATTTTTAAAAAATGGAACTGTAACGATTGTTTCTTTAAAAAAAAGTCTTTTGAAAAACATTTCTCTCCGTGACGCAACAATGTCGATATGATGTAGCACCACCATATATATATATATATATATATATATATATATATATATATATATATATATATATATATATATATATATATATATATATATATATATATATATATATATATATATATATATAATGTATTAATATTTATTTATTAATTTCATATTCATTTGGACTGAACAAGGAGCAACGACGCTACATGAACAAAGCTTTTAAAGGAATTTAGCGAAAACCTCAAAAGCTCAAAAGGATCAATTTGATGAAACTTCTACAAAATCAAAAGTTGCTTATCTGCTGGAAAACGAAAATACTGAATACTTTTAAACTTACTCAAATTAAGAATCGTGTGCAGAAGAAATGTTTAACTGAGCTGTAAAGACCAGTAAAGACCAGGGTAAAGAAGTATTTAATTGAACTGGAACCTGAAAATGTACTGACGTTTTACCAAATTTCATTGATACAATCGTCACAAACCAGTAGAGATAACTTCCATTAAATCAAGCAAGTAATAGAGCAGATCATAGGTATAATTAAATCAAAATCATGATGTGTTTCTAATTTGTGTATTGTATCTCTGTGCTAGAATGTGATGTGATTCACACTATATACATGAGATTCGAACCACGGACATTCAAATCTTAAATCTTCGAAACGCCTGGAATATTGGGACTCTGTTACTAACATTTTACTAATGAAATATGAAGTTTTACCTGTACACTAGCAAAGAATAGTTGTTCACATGTCTGCTTGCAATGTTTATAATACCCCCGATTCGTAGTGAAATATTGATTTTGCTTCTTTATATTAGCGTTGGTAAATGGCTGAAATGCGCTTGAATTTGGATCCTAGAATTATCATATCATTATGCACGTGACTTTATGTCTAAAACAAAATGTATGCTACTGGCCAGGACACATATCTGGCAACCAAGTCATCAAATTCACTGAAAATAAACATTTAAAAATCACATTATGTTGATTGAAAGCAAAGAAGAATGAGCTTTTTAAAACGACTCGGATTTCAGTTTTACTTTTACCTTTAAAGTAAATATTCAGGTTTAGTTCGCCCTGTTACAAATTCGGCACTGTCGTCCCTTAAATCAGAGACAATATTACTTTAGAAATTAATTAATCTTATCACAAATAATCAATCTGGAAAATGATACACTGCGGTGAAAATATTCCTGTTCATCAGATGGCCTATTTTTCATTCGATAATAACTACTAATGTTAGTCATTACTTCTTCTCGACACAAAATCATTTAAAACTATGTATATTTTATTAAAACAAAAATAGCATCTGTTAAATAGTCATAAAGAGCTGCACAAAATAATCTAACTATAGCGTAATGTGTTTCATTGAGCATAAACCAAGCTTGCAAATGGAAGTGCCATTTAATTTAAAAAGCTGACTAATCATGATGGACCTTCGATGAAATACTTAGAGAAACGTACTCAAGAATTTTATTTTGATATAATCCCTTGTGAGAGGTTCTATTGCAAATTAGTTATAGTATATGAGAACGGTAAGGGAGAAAATGATACTATATGGGAGAAATGGGGGGGGGTGCATGACCAGCAACAGCCTCTGCTAAGCAACACCTACATATAATAACCAATACGCAGAGTTGCTGACCAGCACCCGCCGCAGCTGACCAGCACATACACCTATTAGTCATCATTCACACCTATAAAGAGATATGTGTTGCTAGAATATGAAATAATGAAGTAATAATGATAAACACCTAATTTAGACTGGCAATACCTCACTATCACTATTAAACATTCATCCTTTGTATGGTCATCAAGGATTTTAAGCATGTCGGTTAGTAAGCATTACAGACCCCATTCTATCCTCAACTGTTTTCATTGTAACGGTGGATGACAAAATTATACATTTGTTTGTAAGGATGTGTCTTAGTGATTCTACCCATTGGATATCTTACATTAACTTTCACACGGAATTATATATGTGTAATTCTGGTATATTTGTCCTTAAATAGATTTTAGCCTCAACTATTCACGTTTTCGCTCCATTGTTTTGTTGCAAGTAAATGTTTGATAGCAAGTGTGTGTGATTATCGTCCAGTCCTTACATAGCCCCTTAGCTATCCGTTTCCTTTGTAAGGGTCAGAACTAGAAAGTAAATAGGTGTTTTCTTTGTAAGGACCAATCATCAAATAACATATAATCCTTTCACATAAGTTGGTATATATGTATGGGTGATGGAGAGAATATGACATCTCTTTAATTGTAATTGTATGTTGTAGCAACGACATACTTTTTGTGCCGTTTCAAAATTTGTTTGTATGAATATGTGTGGAAGTTGTTTTGAATTCAATTTCATTTTATGCCTGTTTTAGTCCCTGATAAAATCCGCAGTTCTTAATTTAAGCATTACTTTTAAGTAAATGTTACACATCGTACTAGTTGCATAATTTATAAATGGTAAGAAAACATTTGGATTATTCACGTGGATAATGTCTTAGGAAAATGGATGTTTATCCCTTCGCATTACTGGAATGGAAAACATGACAATACATTTGTCTGGTCATGCATCAACAAGATAGCATATGTTGAGTATACCCCTGTGTCTGTCTTGTCCAGTTAACCATCCAGGATATGAAATATCACATCCTCACCCATCAGAGCTTAATGTACGACCTTTTTTATCAAAGAATCTTACATTTTTCAGTAAATGACTAGACGAGAAAGTTTCACTATTCTTGAATCTATATTTCTGTATCTATTTTTCTGCGACCCTTTTAATTACACCGACTGGAAAAATAACATCCAATCAGATCATCGCTCCAACTGTCGTAATAATAATAATAACAACAACAACGATAAGGAGAACGCAGGAACACTCAGACGATTGACTGTAACGTTATCACTAATTCGATCGTAACGTTGCTCTGAGTTAATGGTCAAAGTTTCATAAGATTGCAAATTACGCAAGCTAAGCTAATTTAATTAACTTTCTCGTTTATAACTGCTAATTACATTAACGTGAACTTAACGGTTACATGCTACATTAAAATTCTTGGCCAGTGTAAACTCAAACAATATACATTATAAGTTAAATACCTTAAAGGGTAGGTAAATATTTATATATTTAGTAAATATTTACTGAAAGGTAATTACATATTATGTCCCAACATACACCAGTCTTGGAAGGCTAATTGTACATAATCTAAAAGGTGGATGAAGAATACAACCTCAAATATACAGTAACCTTACCTTCGGGAGATAATTTTGAAACCGTCTCTTTAATATCGATGGCTTGTTTATCTAATCGTTTCAGCTGTTCTTTGATTTTGTTTATTTCTCGAGATGACGAATCGCTTAGGATATCCTCCAGTTGTTCTAAACGCATTGAATTTAAGGATTGTATTCTTTCTAACTCAGAAACACGATCTCTAAGCATTACCAGTTGTCGGTCAATACCGTTACTTTCGTCAACTACTGATTCCATGGTAACGGCATCTTCCTCTGGTCGCGGTTTTTTATCAGCTTTCTTTTTAGCTGGACCTCGTTGAAGTTTTCCACCATTCTTCTTCTTCTCGCTGGGAGATAAACTTCGAGCCGATTTTTCTTTATTCTTCTTTATGCGCCTCCTTGATTGTTTTGAGATTTTGTCGGAATTTTGAACGGATTTGTCATTGTCATTTTCATCAATGTCCTTCACTGAGCCATTTGAAGGGATGTTATGAATCTTCGTGTCCAATGTCTTGGTTGACCTAATCAAAAACTGATCTTTGTCTTCATTTTTCCAGTTATAACCTGAAGCTTGAACTGCACTGTCGTCTTTCGCATCCATTTTCAATTCCTTACCCAGCATCTTACCGCTCATGTCCTGAGCGAAAACAATGACAGAGATAACCCCAAAGACAACTGTAAATAAAGGGTACATTTTCATCATCTGATTATTTTAGTTTTGTCTGCAGAAATGCCTCAATGTTTTTCCTTCTTTAGCAATAGCCTTCCATGTACTTTGCGTCCACCTTTCAAAAGCTACTAGAATGAGTATATATCGCTGAAATTCCTAACGAAAAGTAAACGTTTTACGTGTAGAAATATTAAGGCAGGTTCTCTGTTTCCTATAGAGCACTTGGAATCATTTGTTATGGCCATTAACTTTAAGAAAACGTTACAGATTCTACTCGTGCCTAACAGCTTATTCTCTGTATTGTAATTAGGAAGTTATCTTTCGTCTTCCAATTCATAAATTGTTGTATCTGTCCGTTGAGAAATCCGTACATTTCGAGGGCTAACTGCCTAAATACAATGTCAAGCGTATGCCGTTTGATGTTTTCATCCAGTAGTTCTTTCCGCGCTGAATCACTTCTGGTTTCTGCTTTAATGTGCGTTTAATAGCCCAGATCTGCCCGTTTTGGGGGTACAATAAAAACATGTGATTAATGATGAAAATATGTGGGTGTTTAAGTACCACAGACGCATCAATCGACATGGTGCGAAGATTTAATGCCTGGCGCAGTCGTAACATCTAAACTCGATCTTGTATGCGCAAGCTTTCAAACGTTATAGTTGAAACTCTTAAGTTATTTCGATTTTGTCGATTTCTTTTTTACTTCATGTCGCTTTTTATTATTTAAGACAGTGGTTGACGTGTGATCATATTTCAATAAATGAGTATCTTAATGAAAAGGAGAAATCCTGACTTTCAGAGACCAGTCTATACTTATTGTTTCTCTATGCAGCTACCACCATGAAGTAATAGCTACAAACTGATGAAATCAAAATTATTTTTCATGGAGATGCTTGATATTTCCGGAATACCGGTTTCCCACGGTATATGATTTCAATGTTACGTTCTACAGTACTTTTCACTGTACAGGTACTTCTGTAGTTTCCGTCAGCACGGAACGTACAAAAGTTTCCTAGCAATCTTGTTAAGTATTGAATGATATTACGCCATGTTTTCGTTTGTCAAGACAATAAAACCTTTTAGAAGTACTTGGCACAAATTAATTTTGAATATTACAAATATAATTATGTTTTTTGACCCTTTGATCATACGTTTGACACGTGTCACTTATATCAACGTGTTGGCCAAGTGTTATAAATTGACCAGAAATTTGAATTTTTAAAAATGTATTTTATTTACTAGTGTATGTTATGACTGATGCATATGTATTCCTTTCTAAGACAGCGACTAATCTTAAGCTACTCAGAAGAATATCTGCTTTCTGCTTGAATTAAAGGTCATTTTACAAGTTTACTAAATATTTTCTCGTTTGTAGAGTTAACGTGTTTTGTGTTTACTGGCCCTCTCTGATAAATATCTTGCGGGGATGTTGGTTTCCCACTCAAAGTTTCCTTGCCTGTTATATCAAGTGTGTAGTTAGATTATGGGCTTCAGTGTCAATAATGACTGTAATGTCAGCAGTTTCAATGATTAATCATCCCATTTTAAATACAGAATTTAGATCACGACTTATAAAACAATTAACATACATTTAGTAAATTCGTCTGTCATAGAGAATTGGACATTTAATGAGGGGCTGCTATTTTGTTTTCAGCTGATATACTTTTTAAGAGCATACTTTTTATTTATGGATATAATTCTGTATTATTTTTCTATAACTCAGAGTAGATATATTTTTCCAGATGCAAAAAAACGGAAAGTTTTAAAAAATGTGACCGGCCGCTGCGCCAGAAAATTAAATTGTTGGTCCGCAATATCATACCAAGGTACAAAATGTTTCGTGGTACCCAGCTCTGATTTTATATGATAGTGAAAAATTCTAAAATCATTTAATTTATTTGAAATTTTAATAAATTTTCAGATAAATCATGTCAACAGAAATAAAATATGCCTTTTTTGACTTAAACAAAATTTAATGTGTGTTTGTAAATAGGTATTGCCTGATTTAATTTATTTTTAGACTGGTACTTCGGTTTTTAAAGAACGTTCATTATGGTGATACACCTGCGCGATGACTTTTACCGACGGCTCAGGGGCCGCCATAAAATATGACAGTAGAAGCACTGATTGCAAGAGAAAAACATTTTATTAGCCATTTTTACCGCACGCTGGGTGAACTTGGAACATCTGGAATACATAATATTAAAGGCCTGGCTTCCGTGGAGCCATCGTGCCATTATAATTAAGTAAAAGTTCCTGACAGCTTATTTGTGGATTTGGATGTTCTTAACTATGGAATTCGATAAAACGTTCTATATGCTTCATTTCTGTTGCATTTTATGATCGCAGATGGAATTTTATATTGGCCATAATGCATATCTAGTGTTTTATTACTGGTGCTAATAAAAACAAATATCTCGCTGGACCATCGGGTTAGTAATTCCTAAATGACTGACTAATAATTTATTTATTTATTTATTTATTTATTTATTTATTTATTTATTTATTTATTTTTACTTATCTGTGTGTTTCTTTCTTAAAGATTTAAAATAAAGCGTTGAATTGAAAATTTCAGTTGAGATTTTCAAACCAAACGTTAGGACTACATTTTTCATGCATTTTGTGCTGAAAATTCGATTCTCCCTTTGATAGCCTATAAACAAGTACTAAATGCCGCCATTTTTTGTATCTGTTGTGCACGCGTCAAATTTGCAATGAGTTCATCTCGTTGTTAAGACGGCTTCAGATTAGTCATTTATACTGATGGCGAAAATTATAATCAGCAAAGGATACGACCCTAAAAAGACAACATTCTCCTGATGTTGATAATATATACAACGACCACAATCTTGATAATGTTATTGTTTTATTAATAATAATATTATTATTATTATTATTATTATTATTATTATTATTATTATTATTATTATTATTATTATTATTATTATTATTATTATTATTATTATTATTATTATCATCATCATCATCATCATTATTATCATCATCATTATTATTATTATCATCATAATCATCATTATTATTATTATTATCATCATCATCATCATTATTATCATCATCATCATTATTATCATCATCATCATCGTCATCATCATCATCATCATCATCATTATTATTATTATTATTATTATTATTATTATTATTATTATTATTATTATTATTATTATTATTATTATTATTATTATTATTATTATTATTATTATACCAAAAACAGCGAGACCAATAATGTAGGTACAAATTTCACTAATATTTTGGCAATATTTGGACACGTTTAATTCTAGTCATTACTTGTATCTATGTGCCTCTGTATGTACACAGGTACACAAGATGAAATTAGGTACCAGTGGGGCGAATCTTGTCCCCACAGCCCTTGTATAATGTGCATATGACAGGGCAGGCGTAGGTGGGAAGGGACCTGTATTTCAAGAACAACAAAATAAACCCACTGGAACAGCTTTCCCAAATTCTGGCTGACATTTCATCCAAACTGATCTAAACAATTTAAAACTAAATCATTAATTACTAAATATTTTCGTAGCTATATTATTGGTGCAAAATTTGCTGATTAACCAAAAATCTGCATGCTGTAAAAATGCACGTATGTGCAAAAGCGTTAGCGCTCTATTTGAAGATGGTGCAAATTAAATGTCATGCAGATGTACGTGCGCACACAAATCTTGATTATTTGGGCTTGGTTTTTAAAAACTGTTTTAGATATTGTTACCTCAACATGCAAGAAAAACACTTGAATGATACAGACCTAAAAGTGATTGAAAAGGTATGTAATTAAAAGCCAAAAGAACACCATAAAAATGCAAAATATTTTATGTTTTGTTTATCTGATTACTTCAAGCTGAATTACGTTGAAAAGAGCTTTTTGTAATTCCGTGTCTGAAGATAGCATCCCAGCAATATTCGACACATCTTGTCACATATGTCGGTTACATTATGTCGTCTGCTAAATGTTATAAATTCCTTGGATCGAAACCATATTACATATGCGGTGTATTATCGAGAAGGCGCAAAAAAAAAATCAAATCAGAATTGTGGCCCTTTTTCAACTTTTAATTTCGTTCTTGACTCGTGAATTTTGCTTCAAGCCCACTCGCCCAATGATAACTATCCCGCAAGAACAGCTGCGCCAGAAATTCCACGAAAGAAATTCTAAACCCAAAGATCCTTGTAATGTAAATGACTCAAGTAAAGCTCTAAGCGAGGTACAAGGCTATGCCCACAAATGTAGAGATGCATTGTGAATGGAGAGGAGAGAACGATAAGCTCCTTATATGGGGCCAAGCTTTCAAGAAGATGAGAGACAAAATCAGACGCACGTGACACAAACACTACAAAAAATAACAAAGTCAATAATTTTAATTAGTTTCTCTATATTTGAATAAATGAAACTTGCATCTCATAGAAAAGAAAAGAAAACCACGAAAATGGGAAAATCAAGAAGTGGTGTAAAGCAAGAAGAAAGCAAGAAGAATATAAAGGAGCAAGAGATATAGAAAAAGTAAATATACAATGACTAGACAACCAGGACTAAATTTGATCTATCACGCCAGTCCAAAAACACAATTACACACGCATTCACACAATATAGCATCAAACATAGTGCAAACACAAGGCAATAAGAGGTTCTCTTGAATCAATATTAAGATTGCCAATGAAGGAAGTACAACTCCCATAATCTGATCTCTTTAGAACTGGGTAAGGGAAATTTAGGGACCTGAGAATAGAAACACTGATAAGTTCTAACCGCCAAAAGTTTTGAGAAAACATAGATAAATCCCAATTCTAAAATATATTGACATAACTTTTTGTTCCTAAATTTGTTTTCACTGTTTTCTTTCTTTACGAAAGACTCAAAGCAAAGACCTTATAAAAATTTTATAAACTGTAGTCACAGTGGGGGGTCCAATGGTAGCCCGATGGTGAAGATACTCCTCGAAGGTTACTGGCTAATATGGCTAGGAGGTTGAGAAGTGTCCACATATAAAGAATGAATTATGTTTCCTCACCATTGCTGTTGAAGAATTTCATTGGCTGAAACCAGGCATTTTGTTTATGTGTGTCTTTGTTTTGTCAATATTTAGCGTGAAGGTATTATTTCTAATAGTGTTGTAACATTCATTTCGGAAATCGTGAGTTTGTTTTAATCGTAGTTACAAGTTATGAAATGAAGATTTAAATAAAATGACCAGGCTATTGCACTCATAAAAGATTTCATTGCTTGCATTATGAAAGTAAAAAAAAACACCAAAATTGTACTTAAAAAAGTCAGTGTTTTGTTTTGGTGGTTGGGGAGTGTTGCTGTTTAGTTTTTATTCTGTTGCAGATTTTAATTTGTTCACTGCGGCTGCCGTGTTTCTTTCCGTGATCATTATACGAGCAGAAATAATGTTGCAATGTTAATGATTTTACGACGAAGATTGTGTCTTCCTTAGTCAGCGCATTACAAAATGATTGTATTTATGTCAGGCTGTGTGTTAAAACTGATCATATATCAAGAACGTCATATCAAAGTATATTGTGGATAGAATGTATTGTACCAAGTTAGAGAGAGAGAGAGAGAGAGAGAGAGAGAGAGAGAGAGAGAGAGAGAGAGAGAGAGAGAGAGAGAGAGAGAGAGAGAGATTTCTGCCTAAAACTATCAGAGCAAAATTCCTCAAAGAAAGAAAAAAGTTGCTTTAGTTTTTCAAAGAGTAAACGTAATTCTTTATTTCTGGATTTGTAATTGGCTTATTAAATTCAAAATTATCATTCTTATTTCTTTCACTATTTTCATTTTCATTCATATTTTTCATGTTAATTAGACATTGATAAGGAACCGAAGCCAGCTATTCTCAATAAATTTGGATAGTGGAGGGGACTACACCATAACGCGCGCCCGCGCGTGTGTGTGTATATGTGGATATGGGTGATGGTTTAAAACCTTTGTTGAAACCAACCACAACATAAAGTATGTTACTGTGTGTGTGTGTGTTTGTGTGTGTGTGTGTGTGTGTGTGTGTGTGTGTGTGTGTGTGTGTGTGTGTGTGTGTGAGGGAGAGAGAGAGTAGTAGTAGTAATAGTAGTAGATGTCGTTGAGTGAGAGATATACTATGTTTTGAAATGCTCATTATATGGATAATATTTAATCTGCAAACGTTACTTTTTATGTGTGTACTGCTTAACATCTTGAGTGTAATCGGAAATTGCACTTTGAAACTAAAGCTATTTTTAGACTTCCCTAGTGATGTCAGCAAAACACTGCTCCGCAGTAAGGAAATAACGAGACGGTCAGAGGCAGCCAATAATTAATGTAGTCAATTAAAGGATGTTAGCGGTAGATACAATATCTAATATAACTGGAATATCACCTTTTACAATTCATAAACGTTTCAATGGTTTCACAAAAGCATAGGGAGAGAGATAGAGAGGCGTGGTGTCAATAGTTTAGCCTGAGGTTCAGATAGGCTTGACAATAGATAGACCTGACATCAATAGATAGGCCTGAGGTCAATAGATAGGTCTGATATTAATAGAGAGACCTTACGTCAATAGCTAGATCTGGCGACAATACATATGCCTGACGTTAATAGATAGGATTGACATCAGCAGATAGGCCTGAGGTCAATAGATAGGCCTGACATCAATAGAGAGACCTTAGTCAATAGCTAGATCTGGCGACTATACATAGACCTGACGTTAATAGATGGGCTTGACATCAATAGATAGGCCAGAAGACAATAGTTAGAAAGACCTTACGTCAATAGATAAGCCTGACGGTGGTAGATAGGCCTGACGTCAATAGATAGGCCTGACGTCAATAGATGGACTCTGAATATAAATATTGCTCCTATATGGTCTCTGCATTTGTTTCTCAGTACAGAACTTTCCACTGTGTCCAAAATCCTAATAAATTATATGTTAATCCAAATAACCTTCAAAGATGAACGCAAAGTGTAGTTCTTCTCATATGTTATTCCGTATTTTTTTAGACGAATGCATTTTGTTTCAGACTTACTTTAATACGCTGCGGGTGGGTGGGTTTACATCCAAGCTAAATAGTCTTGGGAAAAGTATATTATATTCCTTTGACTTATATTTATTTTGACATTTTTCGTTCTATGACTATTTGAAAAGTCTTGCTATACAGCACTGATCTATTATATGGTTTGCATATGCTTTAACTATGTGTATAAACAATTACTGACAGTCATACAAGCAGACTTGTGTTGCTCATATTATCTCTCATCATAAACACATAAATTAATGTATTTGATCCATAATAACTGTCCTAAAGGCATAACTAAAAAATTTCTACATGTATTTTTAATAAAAGCTTCATTTCTGACTTTGAAAAATATATTCTCTGACCGTATCTCAAAACTATTCACCATTTGTATAAGGAGTGGGGAGGCTTACGGGCTTATGTGGTGATAATATTGATTATCATTGTGTGTGATTTTTTTTAAAATTTAAAACTTTAATTTGTTTAAATTTACTTTACTTGGAATATCAATTTTAACTTTTATGGATATATTACTTTCCTGCATAGTCTACATTGCTTCTCGGTACTGACATTTCCACTTTGTCTATGTCTTAATAAATCAAATGTTAATATCGTCAAACATTTTTACTTATGGTGAAGTTTTGTCCACGAGTTTACTTCCGGATCATCATCAATGCCTCATCATTCTGTTACGATTCAATAGTTTTAAATTATGTTACAAAAAAGAATTGAAACCAAAAATTTAAGTATCTTTGTCTTTGTGTGTTTGCGTTTGTGGTTTAGATTTTTGACGTAGCTTTAACAATTTTAGTTATATCGTCACGAAGTATGCCGTGCTTCAGTTCATAGTGATGTCTAGCACTGGGACATCATGACACAGACAGATAGCATGTCCCACCCAGTCCCGTTATCCTGGCACCAGGCTGACGTGTCCTGACACCAACCTTTAAATGCTGAGCGCCAAGAGATGCGGCTGCTAATAAAATTGTTATGTCTTTGGTATGACTCAACAATTTACGTTAGATTCAACTAAATATCTTATTTGCTTAGAATACAAAGTGAAAATTCAAAAGAAGCATAACATAATTGTTAATTAGGTCCCAATCCTGCGTGATCAATCGAAAGTACAAACGTAAAGAATGTTCCAAATAAATTCTAACAGTCTTGAATGCCATACAGATACTCCATATATGCAAGTACAATTAACTTTACTATGAATGCAGTCATATGGGTATTTTTCTGGATATCAAGCAAAATTAATACCTTTTGTGAGTCAATAATTTCAGTGCGATATTAAACACATATTCTGAACACCAACTGTTGTCAAGGATATAGGAGGAGTAACATGGTACAGATCTGACAATGTTGAGT
Source organism: Potamilus streckersoni (assembly GCA_016746295.1). Lineage (NCBI taxonomy): Eukaryota > Metazoa > Mollusca > Bivalvia > Unionida > Unionidae > Potamilus > Potamilus streckersoni. The sequence continues at coordinate 1,124,585 of JAEAOA010000435.1, forward strand.
GAAGTGTTTTGCACTTTGGTTCATATCTAAGCAATACGTATATAAAATTTATACAATTGACCATTTATAGAGTAATTATAGTAAGAAATATGATATTTCCTAGTTGTGTTTGAAACAATACATCAGATATGATCATTTAGGTCTCTTCCACCATGCTTAATGGTGATGACCTCTCATGACTTTGCATCCCACTAATTCTTTTTTTCAGTGAATGTTCTGAAACTTTATATTTTGCATTTTAATGGATTTATGTCTACCTTATTTTAATTTTAAATTATATGTCCTCTGGGAGGAATGTAAGGTAATTTTTGTCATTTTGAATATCTTTTATGTAATAATACTTGTAGATATAGATTGTCACCTTGACCTTTTACTCATTAGTTATATAATATGACAAGGCTGGTAATGTATTTCAGTATTAAATTCAAGGGAGATAAATGGTGATAATTAAAAGATGACTCTTATTACATAGATTTATTTTAGTATAATTTTTCTTATTTTCTTAAATATAGCTCAAATATTTAAATGTTGCCTGGAATGCACCATAGCTCTTTAGGTGAAAATGAACTTGCAATATAATTAAATATTCACTAATGTAATCTTGAACAAGCTGAACAATGCACATTGCTTACTTATGTGGTGAACTACTACTTATGTGGTGAACTACTATTCCTAGGGTTGTCAAGAAAATCAAGGGTAGATATAGGACACAAGGTACTAATTGTATTTAAAAATGGGAACCAGCCTGAAATGGGTGAATTTAAAATAGAGTATATACGGGTTTGGGCGACCAAGATTGGTTAATAATATAAGTTATGTTTTAGGAAACGGATGAGACCTTGTTCTAGTTGAAAGTGAATAAAAATATAGACACTGTTTTATTGATGGAATTTCAGTTTTTTATAGTATGAGTTTCAAACACTCATTACTAAAATTAGCACCTGAATTTTTGGTGCGAATTGAAAGCACATGTTTCAAACATATGCAGCTCCAAAAAATGTATCGACTCATATCCTTTCTTCTGCAAAGAAGATGACTTCCAGTTTTCATCTATACTGATAAATATAAGTTTGGTCACGAGCACTCCAAAATTTAAGTTATTGAATTTTTAATATCATGTTGTTTGCATATGTTTACTATGTTAACTGAATTAGTACCGTGATTCAGTGTTACATCCACTGTTTCTAAGGAAAATAGCTAATTTTTCTTGTTCAATAAGACCTATGTGATCAGATCAGTAACTCCCCTCAAATTAGGTCATGCAAACGATCGCATCTTAGGAGCAGCAACTTCTAACAACATACATTTCAACATGGGAAGATTCATGCCCTGTTTTCTTTAGATAGGCTAAAATTTGCCTTTTCACCATTTGATGAAGAACATGATGATGTCGTAATGCTGTTTCTGCTTCTTGGTCACGGGAACAGTGTTTTAGATACGTTCATCCGGCATGCGCAGATCGTCACGATGCTTTCTTTAAGTGCTGAGTGGATTATCTGTTGTTCTTTTTTTTGCATCAGTGCATTGGTTTTGGTAATTACAAGGCGTACCAATGTTTACCTAAATGAGAAGTGATATATTAGGTCCTTTTTGGAAAACTTTTTTTAAATCAACGTTGGTGTGAAGTCTGAGGGAAGGTACCTATGTTAAAGAAACTGATAATTCTTTTATTCTAGAATTCGTCTTCATTGACTGTCGGGACGTAGAACCATCTTTACTTTGAGTACCACGAAAGTGTTGTCAAAGGACTAAATCTTGCCAGTTCTTATTTGGACAAATACAGTTAACTTTGTAGCATGCATGTTATGTAGATGAAAACGACGGAGAAAAACGTAGAAGAGCTTTAAGAAATAGGTTTCAGTTTTGTCATCAGATTGTTAGGGCTAAGCACTTCTCTAAAATCAAGTTTTGCTAGTATTATCAATACCAAAAGAGGCGAAGGAGTGCTGGCCTTTCGTCGAGCTTTTCGTGACTATGTGCAAATTCTATATGCAGTGGCTCTTTCTCTTAAAGAGTTCGTTTTGCTTTTATGTATGAGTTGGCCTGTACAGGATATACATAGTGCTTGTATAAAGATTACTTACACAAATGTATTTCAATTCTTTACAAATACTTTGATATTCATGTAGGATATTTTAAGAATCCTGTTGAATTATATGCTTTCATGATATATTTCTACAGATAGTATAAAATGAGTGGTAATATGAGGAATATACAATGAGAATATGGGAAGTGTACAATGGGAATATGAGGAATATACAATGGGAATATGAGGAATATACGATGGGAATATGAGGAATATACAATGTGATTATGCCGAATATGCGATGGGAATATGAAGAATATACAATGGGAATATGAGATATATAAAATGTGAATGTAAAATGGGGAATATGAGAGATCAAAAATGGGAATATGAGGAATATAGGATGGAAATATGATGAATCTACGGTGGGAATATGAGGAATATACGGTGGAAATATGAGGAATATACGATGGAAATATGAGAAAAGTAGTAAAGATGAATTGATGATCCTTTCTCAGAGACCCCCTCCCCCCCAAAAAAAATACGTCCTTCTATCATTCAATCAGACATGTTGGATTTGATCTAACAAACAGATTTTGTAAAAGATTTAATTCAGATTTTGTAAAAGATTTAATTCAATCAAAGCAGCGTCAGCATATACTGGTATAAAATCTAAAATAATAAGCGATTGCATTACAAAAAATGTAGGCTATCATATATCGCCGAAATATGGGTTTGTATGATTATTCGTGACTGAGAATGATATGAGAATTGCAGGCTGATGCAGATGATGTGATGCCATTTATTGATAACATGGTCGATATATTATTTGATAAAGCCGCAGAAAAGAAAACATATACTCTTTATTATAATCTTTTTCGTATTTGCTAACTCTCATTGGCAGAATATATGTTAACATACTATCAATAATGCGGAACTCCCTTATTAGATCATCCATATCATATTTTAAACCACTCAAATAAGATCGAATCTGATTAAGTATTTTTTTATAAGTAATACTTGCTGTTTTGCAAGCATTTATTTTTGTCGCGAGTCGAGGCTCAACTTTTTACACCCTGCTGCAAAAGAAACACCGATACCAGATATTATTAACAAAAACGGATTTAATAATGCGCCACTTGAAATTATATCAGAGACGGTCATTAGCAGTGGAAGATATGATATCACTCGAAGTATTTTGGTATAGTATTTGTAAATTTGTTTGACACACCGAAGATTTTTATGATAGTATCTGTAATATTGCATTAACGCATTACACATCTTGTTTTGGAATGCTTTCTGAAATATGATTAAAATCGACTATATTTTTTATTATATAATAGTGGTTTACATATTTTATGTCGTTACTTGATTAACTTAATTGGGGAGTTTCAACTACGAATTACACCACTAGTAAAACTGTGCCTAATCTTTTATTGTCCGCTATCAGCATGAGAGTTTCTTCAGCATCTTTGTTTAATACTATATATATATATATATATATATATATATATATATATATATATATATATATATATATATATATATATATATATATATATATATATATATATATATATATATATATATATATAATTCCTGAAAAACGTATTACGTATTATATATATATATATATATATATATATATATATATATATATATATATATATATATATACATATACATATACCCACATATACATATATATACATATATATATATATATATATATATATATATATATATATATATATATATATATATATATATATATATATATATATATATATAGTTCCTGAAAAACTATAAAACTGTCAGTTGAATAACGCTACGGAAATGTAGTAAATATACTGAATTTTGAATTGCTTTACACAGATAATCTATATCCAACAGTGACATTTGTAGCATGTTTAAGAGTGTTATTTTCCCGTGTCCATAATTTTTTTCCTGATGCTACTGTATAAACGATATTGTTAGCTCGTCCGTGAGGAATTTTAACAAGATTAGTTTTATTAATGATATTAGGGATGCCTCTAATGATATCATTAAGTCTTGTGTTGATGTCAGCGAGTTTTATAGCAACAGTTGGTGGAGTTCCAAAAATTCGTTAATAGTTCTGTTTAAATTTCTACGAAAATTTAGAAACGTTTGTATGTGATTACTATAATCAGTTCTAAATGCGGCAATTCCATCATTGATTGTCGTTAACGAAGTCTTTATTGGAATATCCTTATCGTCGACGTACTTTTTAGTTGCAGCGTCGAAATCCGTTTCTGGTGCTCTAAGATTACTAATACCAATAATATTCATGTTTAGAAATACAAGCATGATACCACCACGCACTGACACGTACTTGGAGCCTTGATCATCAACGTATCTTTTCGTTGTTGCATCTGTATCTGCGATTAGGTTTCCAAGATATGTAAAAACAAATCCTGACATAATGATATCACCAGCAATTTACAATGTAGGCGAATGCGTCCACTGTGTGTGTGTGTGTGTGTGTGTGTGTGTGTGTGTGTGTGTGTGTGTGTCAAGCAAGGCAGCTGTTAGTACCATATTGGTATGACTCGGCCGGGGTTCGAACCCACGACCTGCATCTGAGGCGGACGCTCGAACCAATAAGCAACCGGAGCGGTAAAAGTGAAGTGATTAGATAACATTGTTGATATAGATAAATGAAGAATTATGCCGTAAACGTTTCTTTCGACAAGTAACTTCAGTTCTGCATATTCATATACTTGCAGCTCGACAATCTCTCTCTCTCTCTCTCTCTCTCTCTCTCTCTCTCTCTCTCTCTCTCTCTCTCTCTCTCTCATGCACACACACACACACTTTAATTATCAAATAATATTTAGATTTTATTTGTTATAACGTAATACTTTCTGGTGGGAAATTATATCGAACCAGGTCAGTCACTAACTTACATACTTCACATCGTGAATAAGTCTCTTAAATAAAGAAGACTACCATCTTCACAAAGATAGTAGGCCATTTGTAAAATCTTTACAGGTAATAATACACACATTTCATTATGTTATATAAAATGTTCGTTAAAATGTTAGTGTTAAAGAGTTTCTTATTCACAAAAGCTATTACGTCGGTGGTGAACAATTTTTAATGAAATTGAGTAGTACCGGTAGATATTAAGATGAAGTTGCTGGAAATTTAAAATTAAAACTGAAAACAGAAAGTTGCAATGAATTCGGAGAGTATAGTGAACTAAAATCTAATGATATGTCCATAGATTACAAATGTCATGTTTAAAATAGTGAACAACAACTTTATCATGACGTAAAAATTGATGACGATTTGATTCAATATTTATTTTTTTTGAGTTATACAACAATAAACAATCAGTTTTTGTTCAAATCTGAAATGACATTCTTTATACAAATATTATTAAAACGTTCTTTTCTCCAAAGTAAGTCTTATGTAGATGCTTGCTTCTAATGCTTCAAAATTCCTGCATTTGCACGCAAATGATCGCATCTAACTTTAATGCCAATCAATGATACTTCATACAGACTGTAATTTGTTTCGTGCCGCTGTAGACGTGTCTGTTACACTTATGCACAGAAATTTCGTATCATTGACTAATAAATTGATGCCTCACCATATTGGTTCTTTAGCCAAAAACAGAAAAAAATTCATATATAAGCAATCTACATTGCTCTCTATAAAGACTAAATGTTTCGTTGGATCTGTGAACATGTCGTCTTTCAAATTTATAGCAAGTTGTGTGTTATTACTTTTGAAATCTCCACAAGTAATTTTCTTTTGAAAGCTGTTTCGCTACCTTTAAGTAAAAGTTTGTTATATGATCGGAGCGATCCGACCTAGCAATTCATTTATTTCACGTGTTCTTGTGTTAATAGATATATAATTGTAATAATTTTAGATACAATTCAGCTCTAATTAAAACAAAATTTTGTTTATATTATATATAATGCCATTTCCGATCGGAATGAATAAATACGCATGGCTCTTTCAAGGATCAACTGAGCGTTGTAATAAAAGCTGTTACGGAGAATACTGCAATGTTCAAAATTATCAAGTAAAGAACGGTTCTACAGGCCCAAAACCATGCTTAAAACGTGGAAGAGACGTACGAGGTAATCTCAGATTTGTGAAAACTGTCGTGAAAAGAGTTATATAACAAATCAGTTTTATTACCAAAAACGAAATCCAAAATATTTCATAAAATTTAAAAACCAGATTCGCTCGAGGAGTACTTGGAGAAACATCAGGTTAGTCTAGCAAACAATTATGCATTAAAAATCCTAAATAATTTGATATAATTGTTTTTAACAATTATTTTTCAGAAAAAGTTTGATTGTCCAGATGTTAAAAGAATGTTATTTACCACGAAATCGTCTCGTTGTAGACTTTAGCGTAGATATCAATAAAATAAAACCAGCTTCTGTTACCGAGCGGGAAAAAAAAAACAATTGAGCTTATAATATATGTATTTGAGAAGATTAAAAACTAGTTTGACAAACAAATTAGCTGCCGTTTTGCATCTGCGTTGACTCAGATACAACAATGTGAGATGGTGTTTACTGATGAACGTGAGAACGATTAAAATATTTTTTTTTAGATTAAATTACCGAGCAATGGCCGCTTATTACGAAAAAAGGTCTCCAACATTATGTACAAAATAATAAATCCTACAACGGTTGAGGAATTCTTACTGTTTGTTAACCGATTTATTCCGAATGTTTTCCACGTTTAAACAAGATTAGTATTAAAATAAAATAAATGAATAAAACAAATAAAATTAAAACTGAAATTCAAAAAAAAAAAAAAAAACCAGCCAATTTACCAATAGCGAATAAAATAATAAAGCTACAACTTGTTGATGTTGGTGATTGTGAACAAGTAATTTTAGCGGTTTATGTTAAGACAAACAAGTTAGTAACACCAGATTGTTTTTTAGTTTCACACACTGGTAAATAATATTCGTAGTTTCAATTCAGTCTGCCACACATTCAATTTTTTTTCAATGTAATCAAACCTTTTTTGTTAAGATTAAATTTGCTGGATAAAACTGTAAAACATACAGAGGAAACTGTTACAGTGAAAATTGTTATAGAGAAAACTGTTGCAAAAAGAACTGTCACAAAGAAAATTGGCACTGAAAATTGGCACAGAGAAATTTTTTGACGAAGAAACCAAGAACTGATACAATTGAACTGTTACAAAAAAAATAAACAGTTACGGAAAGAAAATTGTTACAGAACGACCACATAAAGAAACTGTTGAAGAAAAAAAGAACTGTTACCAAGAGAATTGTCACAGAGAAAAAAGTTACAGAAAGAAACTGTTACAGAGAAAATTGTTGAAAGAAACTGTTACAGAGAAAATTGTTAAACAACTTGCCTTTGCTTTTGTATTTTAGTCCGATTTAAAAAAGTGCTCGGATTTCCTCCATTAAAATTTAAAAACTGACCCCCCAAAAAAATGATGGTTGCCTAACATTAATTTTCATGTCGAAGAAAAAAATTGATTAAAATGAACTAAGTTTCAATCAAGTTAACAATAACCGATAATTTTTTTGTCAAAATTGTTTTGATAATACTTCGCGGGTAGTCTAAACAACTTTGTTTTGCATGTAGATTTAATTTTGCCATATTACTTTCCAAAAACGCCAATTTTCTAAATATCTTTTATTCTCACTTCAATGGTTATAAGAGTCATATGTCGTATCAAGAGTGATTTCATTATCTGACATTTTCAATTATACTTTTATTTACTGATGTTTCAATTTTATTATAAACAAGTACACAGAGTCTTGAAGCCAACAATTGTGACAATTTTATTTTAGGCAATTATTGTTTTTTTTTAAATCAGAAAATACTGTTTTTTCCAAAGACTTTTAATTTCTCCAATAGAAACAATTAAAACGTCTTTACCCTAAAATTGTCTTTAAAAAATTAACAAAAACAACGATGATTACCTGACAAAAACCAAACACAAAAATAATCCTTCACATCTTTAGTCGTTCACTTCAAGAATCTTTTCAATGCGCGCAATAAATTTACGCTCGCGCCGTTCATCCTACTTTTTCAATTTTTCATACACATATTTGCATTCGTTAAAATACTCCTCAGCTAGTTCCTGAAATCGTTGTATTTCATTATCAGTGGTTTCAATTTTCCAGCCTAAAGCTAAATTTCTTGCACGAGTTGGTCATAATCAGCTATCAACAATTTTTGTGCTGCTATTTTCACTGACGCTTTAGATAACTGGTTTTGCAACCATTTATTTTCATCAACCAGTTTTTTTTCTTCCGTTAGTTTTTCAATCGTAAATTCAGCCTCGTCTAGCTTTTTATTAGTGTTGCATTTTTTCACTGTCAATTTTTGTATCAATTATTTAGATTTCTATTTTTTAAAATCTTCAGATAAATTTTAATATGATAATCTACCAAAGATGGCTTTTTTGGAGGCTTCTCCATCAATCGTTTGCCTTCCACAACATTGAGTAGGACGATGTATTTAAACATCCCCATGGTAACTATTTGCTTGAAACTACTTTGAGCCCGATAACAAATCTCATACCTAAACGAGTCTGTTTCGTATCCTCACTCCTCGCCCACATAGGTAAGTAAACAATTTGAGAGTTGGTTCAATTTATCAAAGTTACTATACACATGAAGTATGAACATACGTAGTTGTTTTTCACGGCAGCTCAGCACAATAGTGACTATAAGATGCAATCAAATTTGAATTTTGTAAATGTACAAATGAAGAATTGCACAAAAAATATTAGGAAGATAAACTCTTCCAAACGATGTAAACATAAAGGAACACAATATACAATATAAAAGTTACAGCTGTTAAAATTCCGTAAAATGTCCTATAAATCAAAACATAAAATGTTAAATCCTTAAAGCAATTAACACACATTAGCAATCTGATTAAAATCAGATCTCCACTGTTATATATGACGACCTGACAGCAATTGCTTAGAGGTATACCATAATCGCTAATTGTATCAACCAGTCAAAAAAGTTTCATATTTTTGAGTTTAGTGACTGAGCAGAGTGGATGACGATCATTAATGTGTAACGAACCATTTAATTCTCTTTTTTCAAAGCTGAATTCCCATTGGTTAATTCAAATGTCAGAACATGACTTCTAAACCATCGTCATCAGATCTTGAAGGACAGCATAGATCTGGTTTTAATCCGATTGGACACATAAGAAACCAACTTCCGGGTAAATAATTCCTTACTGAATTAATGGAGCACTTTTTGGGAGTTGTTAAATGCCTTTATGGACTCTAGACATATTTAGACATTTTTATTGAGGTTTTAGAGACTATCTGGTCTCAAATACAACAGTAAATTTTATGGGGATTTTACATGGAATCACACAATATATAACGATAATCATGTGCTAATATTACCAATGGAAAAGACGACATTAAAATGGATTACAGACTTTTTTCTTAATTACATTGTACATAATCATGATGAACTGTATGTCCTTTTCATATACTTCCTATTTTAAAGAAATAAGAAACAGAAAATTGGCAAGTGTTTCTCTCAAAGAATATAGTTAAACAGGAATTGTGTCAAAATTACAGGGATAAAATATGTTGAGATTTTAAAGGAATTTATCTAAAATATACGACGGGCTGGTATGCCTACATGTCACATCCACGATGAACGAATTTGTTTAACACGACGTTGTTCCCACTGGCACAAGGTTCAGCATGTCGTAGTGAATTGCCTTGCCTTTATGTTGCATACTGTGTACAAGAATCTTTCAAATTAAAACATTAAAACGGAAATGTATGCTACTGAAAAACTTAAACCACATCCTTAATTACTGACACTACCAACATCAAACAAAATTATTGCCACGACCTAATGCTCACTATTATGCACTTGACAAAATTCGACCAACTACCATAATTTTATTTTTCAGACAATTATTTGAAATTAATGAATTAAACTGGAGAATAAGCAGAAATGTAGTTAACATTTTATGCTAAATACCGTATATACCAACAAGTAGGAAGAATGGCAATCACCATTACTGACCCTGATATGCCATCACGTGTAGCCAAATCACGCTCTATTTTGTTGTTTTACTGATTATTCACAACAACCTGGCCAAAGATTTGCCTGTGCATTGTGAAAAAGCAGATCTGGCTCTGTGCAGTTTGCAGTTGGATAGGACTTGTAATCCCCCCACACACACACACACACACACAAACGGTTAATATGTTTATCTTTAAAAAAAAACATTTTTTCAAGAACTATTTCTATGGAAAACTAAAAAAAAAATGGTGTTCTTAAATTATTCAGGGTTCAATAGACAGCAAATATAAATTATTTCAGAGCAAACTCACTGTCATAAATGAATGAATTTTCTAAACCATGCTAAGAAACAAAAGACTACTGTCAACCACTTCAAGTGTAGACTTGTATGCAAATTTTTGGGCAAGTAAACAGTAAAGACACAAATATTTATGCAAAATGCAATCTTTATTATTTTCAGATTTAATCTGTGCATTTGCAGCAGCAGCAGCAGCAGCAGCCAAGTACATCTGTCATTTAAAACGGATGTATTCCAGCAGCCAAGTTAATTTAGTTTGCACTGCATGCAATACCAGTACTAAAATGTACATCTAAATATGAACAATGCCAATAATGAATTAATATGTCTCTCTTTTTCACAAAATGGCCTGACAATAAATGATTAACCTCTAGGATAAAAAATATAACCTGATTTTGTTTGGTGTTGTAAGAGGTGGCAAATGGAAAAGACAAAAAGGCAGAAATGTTTACATGGGGATGACAACTCTCCGTTTACACCAAAAGCCACCAGGTGTGGTCAGTTTTTCTGATTAATGATTTAGTACGCATTTAATAAAACAGGAACGGAGAAAATAGCCTACATATTATCTTAAACACAAGTATACATATGACTCTCATAAATCACAGAATATTTAAACCTGAAGCTAACTGTAATCATTTTTTTAAAAAAATCAGAAAACTGATTCAATCACACTGGTTACATTAAATTGAAAAGCATCAAATAATTATATTTCTCAGCTTGGCATTATATACCTACAAAAAAAAACGCTGGTGGACAGTATAATGGACTTGCGATAGTGTTGAATCTTAACAATGTTGCCATTTGACTATAGCTGTACACTCAAATCTTTATGAAATCAAGTGCCGATAACAGCAGTAATGAAAAAAAAAATTGTGGACAGAAAGTAACCCTATCGAAATTACCATATATACATGCAAGTTTAATCCAAACTGCAAACTGCACAGAACAAGATATGCTGTCACATGTGCCAGTAGATTGGGATCAATGCATTTTGTTTGGAGTATTCACTAGAACACGATCCCTGATCTGCCAGCATATTATGCAACGTCAGATCCAGGTTTATGTAGTTTGCAGTTAAGACTTTATTTGTGAATACATATGGTATGTCACATGCAATGATGCAACAGAAGCGATGGATTAAACATTTAAACAGATTTTATTTTTCTTCTATCACAGAATATTAGTTATATTTAGTATTTGCAAGATCATGAAAAAAAATCAAATTTGATTAATGACCACTATATCCATCTCTAGTTTAAAAACAAACAAAAATGACCGTAAATGAAACAATTCTGAAAAGGAAAAAAAATATGAAAGGACAAATGAAAAGCTACATTGTACAGTTTATTTTGAAAATATTTATGTACAAAAAAATATAATAATGCAGTTGTGTGAATCATTAATTATGGTCAAACTTGATTTATCTATACTAAAATTAAAAAAAAAAACCATCTGGATAAATAAATAAATTTCTGGAGGAAAGTCACACAGAATATGCATGATTTGGATACAAAATGTGCTTCCAATGATGAAAATAATTGAAAGCACTTTAACTATGTTTTACTGAACTTATTTGTTTGGGGATGTTTTAATACTGTTAATATTAATGATAATCAAAACGGGTCTCTGACTGGCATGCAGTGTTTCAGAACCCTAACAAACACTGGTTAATATTCTGTCAAATCATTTTTGGGGGCCCCGAGCGGCCGAGTGGTCTAAAGCGCTGTCCGTTACGGATCACTGCCATCTCACCTCTATCTGCGTGTGTTCGAGTCTAGGATTCGGCTAAGGTAGATATGTGAGAAAGTTGCCAGTAGCTTCTCGTGGGTCGGTGGTTCTTTCCGGTGTTTTCCCTGTTTCTTCCTCCACCATTAATACTGGCCGCCATGAATAGCCTATCGTGTGCTGAAAAATGGCATTAAGCCCAACAACAAATCATTTTTGTGAAGATCAAAGTTGTGATTATAGTAATACCGTCATCGGCACATAAACAAAAGAAAAGTGTCTAGTCAGTAACTTGGACCCATTCTAAACGACATCCCTCACTTGCTAGATTTAATTTTCCCCATAGACAAGAGTATTTTATCTCAATGAAGGTGTAAAACTGGAATCAAATAACAAAAACTACTAACTCCACCCATATTCTGTCAATTACTGAAAACTTAAAATCTGGATAAACTAACAACTAGTCAATTAACAGCAGAGTATTTTTTATATATTCCTATCTGCAACTGTATTTTGTATACATCTAGCAGGGCTTTCATAAAATGTCTGAATTGAAGTTTGTACTCTAATACTGTTGTATCATGGCATAACATTTACAAATCGAAACAGGTTTATAAACATGTACGCCACAGCAATGTCCAAGAAAATAACCTAAATGCAAACATAACCATGGTGATTGGTAATACAAGGGTAACACTATGTCCTCCTACCACGATTCATGGTGGTTCACCAAAATATACCCGACTTAATGTGACTAGCCTGTAATAAAGCATGCATTTAATGTTCCAAATAAACTTTGCAAATAAAAAGATCTGAAAATTTAAGTCAACTATACAACATTGTGAAATTAAAATTTCTAAGTAAAAGTAAACATTGTCATGAACTTTGAATAAGATTATTTTTTTAATACAAAATTTTAAAATGCTAGAGCTGCAGTAGAAAATACTATGATAAGAGGTGCAAAGAACATGGCCATTCCTTTTGTTCACGTTTCTAAAACTAAATCTGTAGCAGAATTAAAATTTTCCACTAGTGTAACAAGTACAGAAGCTTTTGGTTTCCAACAGTTTCAGGACATTTTCCATGAAAAAAAAAAAGGAAAAAGGTACAGGAGATCAACAGTATGTGATATTTGAACATTAGTTTTGAGAAGACAAAAAGGCATTATTTTAACACATTTTCTATGGTATTTATATCACAGAACTATTTACATTACTGACATAGAAAATACTTGATTACATCATTTTTCCTATCATAATCTTGTCTGTGTGTATGTGTTGGAGAAAGGTGGTCTTGTAAATTTGCTTAAATGTGGGGGAGGAGAGGATAAAAAATTGATGAGCAATTTACATAACTTTCCAAGATTTTGCATTTTTTTAAAAAAAAAATAGGGGGAAGGGGCATTGCATTTTCTATTGAGCATAGGCTTTTTGAGAAATAGCAATTCTTATCAAATGAAATGTGTTATGTTTAGGGTAGTTGCATTCCAATATGGTATCCAAAGGAAAACATTTTTTCTTCAAATCAATGCAAAGTACTTTACTTAAACAGTTCATATAAACATTATACAGAATTTTAAATCACCCATGGATGACTACTCCATGTTGATGGAGCCTTTCTTGGGTTACAAATGTGTTTATACTAAAAATGCCCTTAGAATCTGATGCAAAAAAAGTTTCTCACACAAAAGATAAAGACAATGTCAAACATCAATGTTTATAATGGTCACCTCTTTCTTTAAACAAAACAATATCAAGGGAGAACATCAAACTTCCATCAATCCATCTCTGTCATAGATAGTCCAACAGGATTTATGAAACATATTTACTTGTCACATGCAATTTTAATCATAATTTTTTTTTGTTTTAACCAAGTTATCCAAATATTAAAGGGTAGTGGCAAAAGGCATTTATTATGATAATATGGATGGTGGTGATGGTAATAAAAACTGATTCCCCAATCTCCATTTTATAACAGCCTAAAGCAACCTCTTTTAACACTTTAATTTCATTTAAAAGACTATAAATGGCAATGTCTTCTCATATCACTTAATATGCACATTGTAGTGTAATTTTGTTTCTGATGGGCACAAAATAATCAGTTTAAATCCAAAATATCATTATAAATGTGAAAATACTATATATAAAAGCATGGGCCCCATGTGGCAGAGTTGTAGAATGTGCTTGCCTTTATGATCACTCTCAACTCACCTTGTGGTGGGTTTATATAAAAGCATGGGCCCCATGTGGCAGAGTTGTAGAATGTGCTTGCCTTTATGATCACTCTCAACTCACCTTGTGGTGGGTTTATATAAAAGCATGGGCCCCATGTGGCAGAGTTGTAGAATGTGCTTGCCTTTATGATCACTCTCAACTCACCTTGTGGTGGGTTTATATAAAAGCATGGGCCCCATGTGGCAGAGTTGTAGAATGTGCTTGCCTTTATGATCACTGTCAACTCACCTTGTGGTGGGTGTCTTACCAAGAGTTTCCAGGGTTCTTTCTTCACCAGTTTATACTAGATATTGTACCATGTATAGCCTATCTTGCACTGAGAAATGGTGTTAAACCCAAAACAACAAAACAGGAACATATAAAAGCATTAATTTATACTCCTGTTTATTTTTAATAGAAACAGTAAAGTAATTACAGATTGCAAATAGTATCAAAGAAATATAATCTGATGCTAATTAAGAACAAAATCATAATTATTTACTGTTAGAGACTGGCAGTGGAACATGGAATAGGAATCAAATTATCAGATATCTGAGATACATACTGGCTGAGAAATATTATAAAATAAAAAAAAAACATATCAAATTAAAATAAAACCAGTGCTGTACACAGGACAAAAACCTTAAGCTCATTTTGTTTTGCCCTAAACCCATGCTGCCTGAAAAAATGAAATCAGTGTGCAATTAAGACTGTTTAAGATAATAAACAGAAAGTTATGAATTACACCATATTTATTACATATTTGTCTGATCTTCTTCATATACAAATCTGATTTCATGAACTCAAGAAAATTGTACATTTCTTGCCGATTTCTTCAAGCTATATGACATTTCTTACAAAACTTGCACAGTAAATTTCAACAAATTTTATTTAAGGTTTATCAACAATATAGGAACGTTTAGATGGAATGAGCAAAGAAATATTCCCATGGCTACAAAATGATGATATTTACATACACTAATAGGAAACTGTAGTGAATGTGGAGTCAATGTTGCATGATTTAAGGGAAAAGTTTAAAATCCAAAAGGAATGTTATAATTTTAAATTCAAAATTTTAATCCATGAGAAAATTATTACTTACACATGAGCAAAAATAGTTTACAGGCTAGAAAAAGTTTAAATTCAACTAGAAGAAGAAACAGAAGTGCTATGATTGTTTCTCCAAATAATGTCTTTATGATAGGGAACAATTGGGCAAAACTTATTTTTATAAAATCTCCACCCTCCCCTCTCCATCAAAAACATGATGTAAGCTGGTTTTGTCAACTGAGTATCAAAGAAACCTGAAAAATATGAATGTAATTTATACCACCCATTGTTCTGGACCACTAAAGAATATGTGCAATTCTAATACATTCATTAGCCTAACTATATTAAAAACTAGACCTACAAAATGATTCATACATCACTAAATTGACTCCACTTGTTCTTAAAGAAATGTGTATTTGGAAACCAAAGTTAGGTGAAGATGGCATTCCATAGGTTATGACTCCTCTAAATGATGGTGCTGAATTCTTGTGTTCGAGTGCTTTGGATATCTCATCAAAACATGCAACATTGCATGTAAGGATCTAAAATTGATCAAGAAGGAGAACAAATTCTGTCCAAAAATAAAGTACCAAGATGAAACCAAATATGCATAATTCTTTTTGAGATACACCACTTAAAAGTAAAACGCAACATAAAGATGTAAAGTTGCCTGACAAGGGCCATAACTCACACCAAAATACAAGACCCATACATGGCACAGCAACATCAAAACAAAAATATTATCAAATTCCATAAGAAAATCCTGAGGGGGTACTCACCAGTTATTATGTACCTTTGAGAGAGAAACATACATAAGGTGAAGTCGTTTGCATTTAAAACATGCATAGTGGAGAGAATGTTGGCATACCTCTTTGCTACTTTGATGTATTGTGGCAGATATTTCTTTGGATATTGTACTTTTGGAAATTGTAAATGACCTTAGCACACTGCTAACTAAAATGAATGCTCCCTTGTGCACAAATTTCAGCCTAAATTTGTCTAAAATACACTATCCTTAACAGCTATTAAAACTGGGAAAATGAATTTGGCCAGACTAGACAATACCAGCTTCTGAAAGTGCAATGAATGAATTACTTAATATATAAAATGTGAGAAAAGTGTTTAAAAAATTTACCTAAAGTTCAAGAAGTGAAAATGACCAAGTGGAACTAGCCCTTTCTTGAAAGAGTAAGGCCAAGCTGTATACTCTATAACCCATATTAACCCCATCAATCATATACCAAAAAAAAGGGAATTAAAGGTTCCTTTAACAATACTTAAGGTATACAAGGTCTTTTTTAAATAGCCAGTATAACCAGTGAGGAAACCAGGGGAAATTCTTTTTTACTTTAAAATTCTAACCCTATGCAAAATATGAAACTGTCAAGTGCTACCTTAAAACAAATATAAAAATGTATGCAATTATATTTCTTATTTCATATCATTATGGATGATCTTCAGAATAAAATGGTACAGTAACATTGATTTTATTCATGAAAATAAGCTAATTATGCTTATTTTGCTCAAGCTTACATAATTTGCGATGAGGCATATTTGGGTGAGTAGTGACCTTAATTATGAGGAAATCTTAAGTCTTAGAATATAAGAAATGAGTCAACTTAAATTGAACTGTTGCATTATATAAACGAAATATATAGTGAAAATGTTTCTTTTTATTTTAATGCAATGAAATTTAAAAAATGATGACAAAGAAAATTTGCTTTCTTCCATATTAAACAAAGTATTTAAACCTTTGACCTTTATGAACCTCATCTGTTCCATCCCTTTTCAAACTGTAAAATTTACTGTCAGCATCTCAGGAAAAATTATGGCTAGTTTCATGTTCCTGTCTTTCACTGTAACAATGGTTGCTATGTTGACAAAATGGAATATGCATTTTTAAAATAGCTCACTTTTTATCGGGGGCTGTGCTTGTTTGAGACTCTGACACTAATACATACTGTTCTGTGGGGAGGATACAAGAGAATTATTCAAAGGACTGTTTTGATGCTTTTGACATATATTTCAGCTGTACAAAAAAATTGAATCATACAATAATAATACCTACGTGCTCTTAAAGGGGTCGCTTACAAGTTATTATGTACTTCTGAGAAAGTAAAATGTAAAAAGTTAGCAGCTTTTTTTTTCTTCAAAATTTATCTCTGAATGTTCAGGAAGTGAAAATGACCAAGTGGAACTAGAACTTTTTTGAAAGAATAAGGCCAAGCTGTATACTTTATAACCCATATTACACCCATCAATCATACACCAAAATAAAAGGAGTTAAACAATTTTTAAGGTATACAAGGTTATTTAAAAAAGGCAGTATAACTAGTGAGGAAACTCAAGGAACTTCTTTTTCTTTCTTCTTTAAAATTCTAACCCTATGCAAAATATGAAACTGTTGAGCACCACCTTAATGGTTCTTAAATGCAACTAAAAGTCCCAGCTTCCATGTGAAAACAAGAATTCACTATAAAAAGGGGCATAACTCTGTCCAAAATGGAGTCAAGTCTAAAACCATAAATGGCACTGAAGTATATTTGACAACATTCATACCAAATTACACCGGAATATGTTGAATGACTTGTGTGATATGCTGGTAACAAGCAACTTTCAATGTAAAAATACAAAATTCATTGACAAGGGCCATCACTCTATCCAAATTGGAGATTATTAGATGAAATTTATAAAAGGCAACTTCTGTGTCCACAACACTATGTAGAAACTATATTGCATCAGAATGTGTGGAATGGTTTACAAGCTTTGCTGGACACAGGATTTACTATAGTGGAGGTTACAAATTAATCAAAAAAGAGCAACAGCTCTTTCAAAATTGGACCTGAAAGTTTGAAATCTTTAAAAGGCACAAATTGATAACAGGCAAACCACCTATCAAATGGCATTGACTTATGTGAAAAGGGTTGCACTGCTATGGTCCTTACAAGTTTCAATGGACAGACAGAAAGATGAAAAGGTGATTACAACCAGGCTTTCATGTCTTATTCTGGGGCAAAAAAAATAACCAAAACATATTTAGGACATTATGCGAATCAACAATCATGTGTTATGCATCAAGAAAATCCTACCTTGTAACAGAAACTTTACTTGTTCCATCAGCCAAATGCAAGTCATTATTACTACACACAAAACAAAGACACATTTCTACAAATTGTGCAACATCTTTTGTTTTTTCTTAAAAAAGAACTGATACACAACTTTTAAGCCATACAACAAACTAAGAGGTATGGTGAAAAAACAAAAGTTACAACAATGAAAAAATAAAAATGCACATAACATTCGGCTCATGAATACATAAACACATGTAGGGTGGGATCTTAATTGGCAGTAATCATATTTTGATAGACATAAATTAGTATTTCACGAATCTTTGAATAATGATAGTCTAGCACAAGTTAGGCATTAACATAAACAGTTCTAAGTGTTTTCTTTTGTCTGTTTGTGTTTACTATTAGATTGCAGTGAACTATCGAATACCTAGATTTGGATATCACTGTTAAAGAAACAGTGATCTGAAATTTGGATCTGTCATTGCTTAAACAACTGCCAATTTGGTTATCATTGCTAAAATAACATAATTTGGATCTGTCATTTCTAAATTGTCAAGTTGGATTTGTCATTGCTAAAGTAATTGTCAATTTGGATCTATCATTGCTAAAATAGTTGTTAATATGGATCTATCATTGCTAAAGTAACTCTCATACCACTTATTTTCTTAAGAAAACATTGTAAATGAGGGTTTTTAATGATCATCTCACATCTTTCCTGGGTCAATTCAATAAAAAACATTGTCAAATATTATACTTATGGCAGCAATTTCAACTTTATTATGTTTAGCACATTTTCTCATTTTAATAAGCTTAAAAAATACAATAAATTTATGAACAAGATGATCTTTCATGTTTATATATCAATCAATAAGGGTCATAAGCAGAAATGTCTTACATTCTTGTCTGCCTTGAAACTCAAGTCATGAGAAAAATCAAATCAAATTTGGTTTTCACATATTGCTGCTGATGCAGAACTCTGTTGCTAACATAATGACAAAAACACTGAGAGCAAATATTGCTTCTTTGCTTTGTATAATTCTTAACATCGAGAGATAATTAAGATAATGAAAACGGTGAATGGTACAAGCCAGCCCCTCGTTTAATAGTCTTCTTTGTATGCTATAGTAGGGCATGGTCAACTCATGAGTACTTAACACAGCATTTCAATGACCTTGACCAGGGCAAGGTATGCAATACTACACTCACTACAGAGAAACCAAATTTTTTTTAACAACGACCATGAATTCTGACTTTCAGACCCAAAATCTGCAGGTTTCTTTCTTACCCTATGTGCAAAACCATTGAAAACAAACCTTTTTTTGGGTCACACTGTTATATTTGATATTTTGGCCCCAAAATCAATAGGGCTTTCTTACATAAAATGCAAGTCTTCCACAAAGTATGGTTCAAATGCATGGTCTAGTTCTATATTTATGTGAAAAACAGTTTTCTTCCAAGTCCAAGTGATCTTAACATCTGATCTTTTTACTACAACATAACTTGGGATCTTTCATTTTCCAAATGCAAACCATCCAAAGTTTAGCACAGGTCTAGGATACAGAACTAGAATTGTTATGCAGAAATTATTTTTCTTCTTTTAGTCATAAAAAATGACAAGCTTTTTCCTTACTCTATGTGGAAGCCATCAACATAGTTTGGTCCCATTTTTTTTTACGTAGAACAATCTTATTTATTATCTGTAGACACCATATCACTTTTTTTCAGACAGTGAACATGACCTCAAAAATTATGACCCCAAAATCTAATGCAAGCCAGCCACAAAGTTTGGTATAGGTAGGTCCTTTACAATTAAAGTAGTGTTGAAACAAAATAAAATGTAATCTAAGAATGGATGTTGAGACAGACGTATAGATATGTGCACAATGTCCTAACATTATATGCTCATTATTTCTAGCATGTACATAATAAATTTACCCAAGGTTTCCTTACATAAATTTGACTGAATTTATCACAAATGAATACTGAATCACAATTCTAATTTTTGGACATCATCTACTACAGACAAATTTAATGGTAAAATAAAAATAAAACTTCCTCCGACTCAGTTTTGCAATTTGCTTACATTGTAAAAAAAAATTATATACATTCGGACATAGGTATAAAATCTTAAATAACAGAAACTTGTCTTTAAGACAGTATCAAACTAAATGGCACCATGTCAATAAGTGCTCTCTGAACAGAACTGGCTGGTCTATTAATAAAAATCAGTAGTGTATTTGACCTGGCCACACTAAAACAAAATAGTCATAACACATTCTTAACTTAAAAAAGTGGAACTTCTGGTAGGCCACAACTTTTCCCAGTATAGTTGGCATTGGTGGAATTTTCTAATTGACTATACTGTTTATAAGTTTATTATATCTGAGCATCCCAAATTAAAACAGTATTTTCATATATAACTTTAAATTGTTTTTGATGGGTTGCTATTTTTCTGATATACAAATTTAAAACTTTTTATAAAGCATTATCATAAAACAATAGTTAGTCATTGCTGATTACTAAAATGGATCAACATATGCACGTTTTTCTTCTATGATCTTGCATTCTAAAGATTTGGAATAACAACAAGGTACTACTCAGAATTATTTATCGGAATTGATATAAATAAAACTTTGTGCAAGTAAAAGGATGGAAAACTTGGCAAGTACCTAAATACTCTAGTCAGAATTAAATACAGTGCTCAAACTTTCAAGAAACCTAACTTCTTCCAAGGTCCATTGTAATACCACATTTTGTGTCAAAACACCCAAAGCAGACCTTCCAACCCTAACAAGGTGTAACCAAATAGCAAGCAGAATTAGAAAACATGCATTTGAAAAGTTCAGAAGTTTGAATAGCTTCACTAAAAGGCAACATTTATGTAGAACTCAAGCTTGTGATGTCCCCTTAAAAAATGGTAATAAAAAGCTCAATTCCAAGTCCCATGCAGTTTCAATGACTTCTTGGCTAAAACTCTGAAAACTCTTGAAATTTTTTCATGCTATTTTCAAACATCTTTTCCATTATAAGCAATACTCAGATCAACACATGAAAACCTATCAATGTAATGGTTGCCATTTTACCTTTTTCAAGAACCTTATTTTGTTTTATACTTCTCTGTACAATTTTTTTCCTTTTCAAGCAGCTCATAGTTCATATTGCCTTCATCAAGTTTTCATTTGTCAGACATTTCAAGATAATGTCATTAGCAAAAGTTAAAGACAGCAATGAATCCATTAATCATGGACAGATCAGAGTATCCAAGGTATACCTGCAACACTAATCTTGTTCCCTGACCAACTCCACTCAAATATTAACACCCAGATTTAAGTTAAAACTGGACAAAATACTATTCAAAATATGGGAAGTATTATTTGCTCTCATTCCAAGTCTGAAATTTTATCATCTGAGTAAGATGTGGTCCGATTTTAAGCATTGGCAGGTCTGCCAAAGGAACATGACATTGACCCTGATATGCTGGTGTATAAGATGAAAACAGACAACATTGTTTACTCAACTTTTCATTTTATACAGACATCAGCAGCATTGGGTCTCAATATGCACATTAAACTTCGGCTGACCCTGATTTTAATGAACATCTCAAACTTTCTTGAATTGGGATTTTTAAATTTCTGCTTAGTTGCTAACATTCAACAGGAATCTGTGATAAAAGAAATACTGTAATGAAACTTGATTTTGTTTTTAAAAATTCATGTATTTATTGAGTAGATTTGGTCTTAAAGTGAGGAATTTCTTGCTCAAATTTTTCTATTAAATAAATTTTATTTGGCTAATTTTCAAACTAAAAATATCATCTCATCTCATTTCCACATGAAGTCTTGTAAGCAAGGTACTATACAGTCACAATCTGGGGGAAAATTTTGGGAATTTTTTAAGTGAAACCAGGACCTGGAGAACACAACTGCTGCTTATTAACACCTAATTGAGTAAAGTACAAGGACAGATGATTGTGGAGCCTGGCTTATCACCAGACCACCAAATATTCAGAAACTATAACCATCATCAACATCATCTCATCAGAAAGAGCTGTGCTAACATTTTAGACAGTGAAATCCGAAATTAGTCTACTATATGCTCTTAAACTGCAGTGATAAAAAGTTTATTTTCTCATTTGGTAATAAAAGTACATTCTCTAAGTTTGTGATAAACCACTGTTTCACTACACACAGCAAACTTGCACATAATCAAATGGAAAGTAAATATTTACTGCTGGTAACATAATGCATAAACCTGTGACAGAACCAGATATGTTAGATCTGTTTTGAAAATTTTCATAATTGCATGTAAAACTCTACAAAATTTGATCATGGCAAGTACATAACAATTTGTGATGGTAATAAGGAGTCAAATTTAAGGCACACATACAAGACTCGATTTAAAAAGCATATTGTCTCCTTACAAAGTTGAACAGAGAATCACATGCAATATCTCTGACAAAATACTGATGCCCGTTATTTCAAAAATTAAAGCTGCCTCAGTAAAACACTTTAAGACAAGCTGGCCATGTCCTGCATGTTAAGTCTGAATCGAGCTTCAAAAATTGTTGGCATTTACTGAACTACAACAATCAATATTAGAAAAACTTTTATACCAAGGTATGCTCATGGAAGCCAAAAGGATTAATATGACAGGTTTCTACCAAGGCAATCTCCACAAAAATTGGTAAATGCTAATGAAATAAGCTATAATCAAATAATGAGTATACCAGTGAAAGCAATAACAGAAAAAAGCAATTTTGAAATAAAGAAAGAATAAGGGATTGATAATTATTGTGAGAAAATTTTTAGTTGATTTATCAACCAGATTCTACAGAGCTAGCTCTAGATAAGCAGCAGTGCATTTGCACAAATTTGACACAATTTAATGAAACATTTTTAATGCATATTCATTGTGCAAAACAATTTAATTTTAAGCATTTAGTCCACAACTGTCAATTTAAAGCACCTGCCATAAACAATATTTTATTATGCAACAATGAATCAAATTAACTATATCAGAAGAAGAAGTTCTGGATGTTTTGTGAATGTTTGAATCAATACTCTTATCAATGTGTGACCATTCACTCTCACAAAGCCACAAGATAGAATATACCATGATGCAGGTCACTAAGCCACTTAACACATTCTAAATGGCATGAAAGGCATCTTGTGGATTAAGACTCTCTGATGCTGTACACTAAAAGGGTCATGGTTACATCCTGAATCTTCTATTTTCATATAATACCGAATAAATAATTTTTCTTTAAAATAAAGTTAATTTTTAAACCAGTAGTGAAACTCTCAATATATTTATTTCTTATCTACAGCTCTGCTTGAAGTTTTGTCATGTCACCTGGAAGGTAACATTCATCAAAGATGCTAGACAACATTTAAAGAGAAATAAATCAATGTTGATCAAGTAAGCCTATTTTAGAATGATGACAATTCCTATGGAGCCTTCAGTTAAAACTTTTAGGATGGGCTGAGATCAGGTTAAACTGACATTAAATAAAGACTCGATAGGTTCTACAGCTCATAGGTCACCATGTTCAAACACTAACTTATCTTGTACGTTTTGAAAACTCTTTTAAAAAATGCGCAAAAATAAGATTAAAAGTTACATTGAGCTTTAAATTTCATATCCAATATAATCAACACATGACCTAGTGAATGAACAGCACAAACCAAAATAAAAAACTAAACGTGTTCAACATACACAGCATTACTAATGAAACTGATATGAAAATGGGTTCTCACAGCAAAGTGGTCTGGAAATACAGTCAACTTCATAAAGTTCATTAAAAAATGTCCATTAAAATAATTTTTTAAAAAAAAAAAAAAAACAACAAACCTAGAATGGTTTTCTATTTACCAGGGCTGTGACAGTATGCAATCAATAGCTGAAGTATAAAATGACAACCGTGACTATTTCATTCATAACATTTAACAAATCAAACCATGATTATTTCTCAAAAATATACTCTTGTTGACATTGCAAAAAACTATAGCTCTGAGTTCACAATATATAACATATTTCCTGTTTTATTCTTTACTCTTAATTTCAGTTATCTGAAATAGTATGACAGAATTTATAAATCAACACAATCCACAAACTTTTTTCCCATCATAGCAATAGAAAATATCTTACATACCAAATACAAGCAATGTACCAAATTCTGTACACTGATAAAAAGTTATCTCACTCTACCATATTTGCTATGAAAATCAGTCACTATCAACAAATTAAGTGACAGGCTTAACACCTGATCACACACATTATGTTACAAAAGATAAAACTTCTCTTTTTATTGCTGGCTACACACATGAACCTGTCTTCCTGGAACTGTTCACTTTAACCACAAATCAGCATGCAGACAAATTGGAAACAGTTTGCTTTTCTTCTTCCAACATCTGAAAGTTGATTATTACAAGATGGCTGATCCTAATCTGTAGGTTCAAAATAGACTGGATGTGTGACCATATAATCTTCATCTGAGATCTGAAGCAGGGGGTAACTTACACATGAGCAAATAACAGGCTTACAAAGCCAATGAAGGTTAATCACAATGAATCGTCAGAATCAGATGATAAAGGTTCATTGAGTTCCTGCATATCTGCCTGATACACTGGAATATGCTTAGGACTCCATGTCTTGGGGAGTGTGCGTACAAGACCATTACGTTGTTGCTGCGCCTGTAAAATAAAATATTTTCATTTATGGAATCTGGATTGTTTTTTCTGTGACAAATGCACGCTTTGAGAAGTAAAAGACCTGAAGGACAGGATCAATTTTCAATAAAGTAAAACAGCCATAAAAATATAACTGATTCTACAACTTGCTGTACCTGTTACAAATACCCTGATCTTTGACCTTTTGAACCCAACTTAATCGGCAGAATTGTTACCAAAATCATTACTGCAGATACAGTGACTTTGAACCAAGCTTTCGAATCCATCTGAAGCTGCTTCTACAAGCCTATTTTTAAATTATGATGAGCCTAATTACTTCCTGAAGAGTGCAAGCCATTGATGAAGTTCACATTTTTATTGGGTTTGTATAATTCCACTTGATCAAGAACTTTCCAGGCTTCAGATGTATAATCTTATTATGAACTTGAACTTTTCCAATCCAAAACAAGTCAAGGTGCAAGCCATCAACAGTTTCTTCCCAGTACAGCGTCTAGAAATAAAGTTACCAAATGGACAAAGAGATCTATCAATTGATAAAAAGATCTTTAAAAGTACAATATCACATTACAGACTATCTTGCAAAATGACAATAGAAGTGTCTGAACAAGAGATGTGCAAAAGAAGTCGACCCGGGATGATCTAGAAAATATTCTCACTGTGAATTAGTTTTACTCAATACCAAGATTACCAAGCATAAATACAGTACAAGCTGTTACATGGACTCGAGAAAAAAAAGTTAAATGATATCCATCACTAACCTGTTTTGAACGATTTTGAAATTCTTTCATGTCGTCCTCAGTTATCTCATACTCCTCATCTTCTTCGTTCCAACCCATTTCTCTTAATAGCCGTTGCTCTGCTTCTAAAGAACTGCTTAAAACACACGAATCATGTGTTTCCTCTATCCCTAGGTTATCAATTCCATTCACAAGCTGATTTTCTCCTGGTTTGTTTTCCTGGAGTAAAAAAAAGAATTATAGTGGGAAGTGGTAACTACGCATGGAAATTATGTCAAAATTAGGTCTGATTTGGCTTACAAACACTTATTTTGCCTGAAAAATTATTATCGTCCATGCACATTAAAAACATGGGGATATTATCTGTTTGTCTTTCCACATGTCTAAAATGTCCTTAAACTATTCTTACATCAATAAGGCATGACAAATAAAACAAGGCCATTTTCTTTTGCCAAAAATTTTTGTGTTTCCCAATCCTTCCAGACATTATCCCTGGCTCATAAGACAGACAACATACACAATGATAATATACTCACCTTGTAACTATATATGTGCTTACTTGGCATACAAAAGATGAATTTATCTATGCAAATTGTCCTGTTCAGAGAGGTAATCCTTAACCCCACGACAAAGCCCCCCCCCAGTCATAAGTTTGAAACAATAAAACCCCAAACAGCAGCCACATATGCACTTACAAGGCCATAAAAGAGCATAACTGTATGCAACTGGCAATTTCCAATTCAATTTACAGGGACTTTGAAACTTACTATGAAACTATCAAGTTTTCCACCCTATAACCAAAAAAGCACTAACTAGACACAAAACAAAGGAGACTTAAATATGCAAGTAACACTGGCACACTGGGGTACATCTACATACTTCAATAAGAGAAAACTCCTTGGTCAAAACATTCAAAAGTAATGTGATACCAACCATAAAACCAGATACATACTTATTAAAAAGAAAAAGATAAATGCATATGTGAGTGGTTTAAGAACACATCGGCTCAAGTACTAGCTATTTAGTGCAAATTACATCCAGATAAAAACTGCATAAAATTTTTAAAGGATAAACCTTTCTAAATAAACATACAAAAAGATAAAAGATGAAATATAAATGGCAAAGCTGTTAAAATTCTGTAAATAGCACATCACGTCCAAGTTATTTATATTTCAAAAACTAAGATTTTATAATGAAACAAGAAGGTGCCATCTTTCCCTCTGGTAGTACTGGTCAGTGATCTGTAATATCAGCACTTTAGAATCTGACTGGATTGGCTGCAAGTTGATAACATTAAGCTGGTTTCAAGATGCTAGTAGTGCTACAGATTTGCAATGAAATTCAACCTAGAAAAACAACTTAAACAACCATGGAAAGTTGTCAACTTTAATATTAATTCTCAATTGTGACTGAAATTTCTACATATACATGACATCATTTTTAATTCTGCTACGAATCAAGAACCCAAACTTTACAACAAAGTCTTGATCTGATGGCCCTAACGAATCTGGAATGTGATGAAAATATTGTAATTCAGTACATTCTTCAGACCTAAAAACGTAAACAAGAATTACCGGTTCTTTGTCTTGTTTTTCTGGTGGGGTTTTCTCACCATCCTCCGCTTTGCTGGCATTCTCCTTACGCAGAGTTTTAAGGAACTGACTTTTCTTGTCACCCAATGTTTTTGGTGTAGTGACAAGCCGAGTGTTTAGAATGTCCATGGGTGGAGTGGGAGAAACATGAGTGGACTGAAAAAAAAAAAAACATTTTAGTAATTTGATATGTAGAATTATATGGCCTTTCACATAAATATTCTTAAATACATTAAGAAAACTGACACAGATGGACCAAATGGACAAAGACATAACATTTGTGCCATGAAAGGCACACTATGTCTCTTAACATTAAAAGATATATCCAACTACTATATGTGCAACACAAACAAACAAACATATACACACACACACACACAGAGCAGTGAACAATGTAAACTCAGATCGAACAAAATTTGATGCTACATTATAGTCTGTAATGTTCTATCTTTTTGGTATAAAAAAAAGTCTAACAATCGGCATTTTCTAGCAAG
The DNA here is from genome assembly GCA_016746295.1 of Potamilus streckersoni. NCBI lineage: Eukaryota > Metazoa > Mollusca > Bivalvia > Unionida > Unionidae > Potamilus > Potamilus streckersoni. The sequence continues at coordinate 1,152,536 of JAEAOA010000435.1, forward strand.
ATAGCTAAATAATGATATTTTTGCTTTAAAGCAATGATATGCATTTAACACAGATTAAAATTAACCATAACTGAGATAAAACACCGAAAAATGAGTAAATGTGGAATAGTTTATCCAATGCAAACTGGTGAATCTGCAAATATTTTTCTTTTTATAAGATGTCTAGAAGATCAATAATCTACATATTAGCCCATTTCATACCGAATTTAACAAAGTTGCTCCGTAATTATCCAAAAAACCTCCAGAGTCACATTATAATCCAGCCAATCAAACGCTGGTAGTCACATGTACATAACAAAATGGTGTACACTATTGTTTAGAAGTATCAGATTAAAACAAATTAAGAAATGCCCGCTACCTGCCTGTTAAATTTCCGGGATGTCTGCAGCTTTACCGTCAAAAAATATTCCACGTTTGTTATACTGCGTATTAATATGAAAAATTCCTTTTATTGGTAAACGAAACTCGATTTATGTAATACGGTGTTATGGTAAAAAAAAAAAAAGGAATCAAATTTTTAACATCGACACCATTTCCATACTCGCATGTACATATCCAAATTTAAACAGCTCATAGCTACTCTCTCGTATGGCTTTAAAATCCTTTCTGGTTTCCAGAAAATAAGACAGGATGGTTCCAATATTAAATTCTGTAAACATCTGTGGCATCATCGCTGTTGAATAGGTACTTTTCAACTCGATAAATGAAGCTGAAGTAGCTGAAACAGTTGATGCTAATGCTGACGTGTCCACCTTGTTTTGACCACCAGCTATCGATTGGATATTGCAGTCAGATGATCACCCGCCACATAACCAAAATTCCGAGCAAATTATGAAGTTCGTCGAAGTTTCCATGAAATGGTCTATAAACAGTACAATTTTTATGACAATTATGATCTTAGCAAAATGTCAACTACCCATACATGGATGATCATGACTCTTCAAACATCAAAATGACTTTCCATTTAAAAGTATTCATAACAAGATTTTCCTACAGAATGTCAAGACAGTGCCAATTTAATTTCTGATAAACAAGACATTATAGGAAATATTCTGGTAAAGTCCTCATTCCACAGTGAAGGAGTGACAATTAAAAGATGGCTGACATAAAGGTCAAACTAGATATAAGATCTGCAACATTTCCATTTGGGAACAACATAAGTAGCATTATGGTGAAAGCACAATACTGATATTAACGACCATATTGGAAAAGCAAAGATAACAATAATTTCATCATGGCCACTATGGCAGCCATAATGGAGGTTTGATCTCCATGATTTCCATTTATGACCAAATTTAACATCACATGACTTTCAGTGAAAACCACATGCTGATAATACCATTCATTTGGTAGCAGTGTTAAGATTTTCAAGATGGCCACTGTGGCATCTATATTCGATGTCTGAGTGGCACCATTTTCATTTATCGGATGTCGTAAAAAGTCTTTTAGCAAATACACTATGTTAATACAACTATCCATTCAGGACAAGTAGTCATAAATAAATTCTTAAGAAGGCCGTTGTGGTGGATGCCCTGGTAGTACCCGATGCAACAATTTAATTAAGAACAAATTAATGTCACATGAATTCTTTAAACTCCAAAAACCCTATCTCAATATAACTTTTAGTTCTGGAGGAGTAAAAAAAACAAAATTTCAAGGAGAGATGCCATGGTGGCCATATTGGAACACTAGTATCATTTTCATTTTGGACCAACTAGACATCATAAGATATATTTTAGTGAAACCCATTTTAGTGAAACCCATTGTTGATATGACCATTCACTCAAGAATCAAAGCGATACTATTTTCAAGATGGCCTCTGTGGTGGCTCATATTTTTGATAGTAATTCTAAAACCAAAACAAAAAGTAATTTAATAAAGCCCACTGTAACAAATCTCAAAAAGGCATCAACTGATCCCTCTACATAAAGCATTTATTTTATTCAAACCATGTAGACAATTTAAGAGAAATCACCAAAAACAATTTTGGAAAAAGAAACAGGACATTAAAGTCTTTGAAATGAACTTAACAACATAAATATTTCAAACAAGCAAGATTCTGCCTTTCTTCCAAGGTTTTGGAGTTGGCAATGGTTAAAGTGAATGTTTTTGTCAAGAAACAAAAATTCAAAGCCACTTGCCTATTGAATAGTGAGTGTCCACCAAGACTGAGTCATACCAATAACTTAAACAATGGTACTACAGTCCTACCTGCTTATCTCGACATGCTCAAGCCCGAGGAAATATTGTTGACATAGGCGATGTCGAGATGAGTGGGGGGAAGGGGTAGGAAAAAGATACAAAAAAGAAAAGTCATAGTGAAAAGTACATAAAAGCAAACAAGAGATATGCAACTGGTATGATTAATGAAGGCATAATATTGCATACATTGACACATACTAATGAGATATTAAAAGAAAATGATTCTTATAATACAATATTGTAACAATGTCAGCTCAATACATTTAAATTTTTTCAGACATCTTTGCAAGATGCCCCACCCCAAACTTCCCTTGGCAGCCAGATATTTAGTTTCCAGAGACTGTAAATTTAATCAGTGTTTACACTGCCATTGGTAGCCATCGTAAATAAAGATAAAGTTAAAAAGGAAACTTTCTCAGCACAATAAACCTGTTTTAATCACAGATCACTTTGGAAAATGCAAGAATCAGATCAGATTTCATTGCTTTTATTTAAGTCACCACAAGAAACCAACTTCATAGGACCAAACAAAAGCCTGTTTTGTGCCTGTTTTATTTTATCTGACTGCAACATTAAAGCCTGCTTGCAAGATCAACTAAATGTTGAATAAAGTACACGTCAGAGCTTGCCGCTTGCCAGCAAAAATCATAAGGAGGTAAAATTAAAGCCTGGCAGCAAGATCAACTAAATTTTGAACAAAGAATGGGTATTAACTGGCAGCTTGTAAACATAAATGATAAGACAACAAAGGATTTGTTCAAATTGGGACCAAGGAATTCTGTCAACATGTTTATTTTTTTATTTCGACGTAGACATAAGCATGACAATTTTGGTAAAAATAGTAGACCAAGGGACCGGGACTTTGCTTTTTTTGTCAAGATAGGCAGCTTATCAACATAAGTGATGTCGACATAAATGGGTAGGACTGTAATTGCTGCCTCTCTGTTCTCAGCATTAAGAGGTTAGTGTTAATAAGTGATGCCGACATAAATGGGTAGGACTGTAATAGCTGCCTCTCTGGGCGCTCAGTATTAAGAAGTTAGTGTTAGGACTGGTCAGCCTGGTCTCAGAATAATGTGACTGAGTGGGACACGATGCCCCAGTGCTAGAAATCATTAATACTGTCACACTGCAGAAAGCAATATCACAAAGTTTCTCAAAAGCTACGTTAAAAATCCAAAACTCACACTTAAAAATATTCCAATATAGCACAGAACAATTTACTCATACCTTTTGTCAGGTTGCAAGCTTCATGGAAATTTAGTTACTATTTATTTAGTGGTGACACTACATATTATAAGGGGCCATTAAATACTGAACTGTATTGCAATGCACATCTTAAGTGGGCTTTTTCATATACAAACAATACAAACTTTCAATAAAAACAATCTCAGATTTAAATATTGTCAAAACTTTATTTTACTTGAGGATTTATTTTAGCACTAGAAATTATTTAATATCTTAAGGGTGTTGGGGGTATTCAGGTTGGGGGATTCAAGATGGCTGCCATGTATGAATAGTTCTAACACAGCTCCACACAATCCAATTAACTTTTTGTAAAAACTGGTCTTAAATATGCTAATACCAATTGCCATAATTTTTGCTGTGGATTATGATGATATTAAGGTAGTGTGAGTGAAATTTAATGTGCACACTTTCATATTTTTCAAGTAAATGTGGAATCCTGTTCAAAACAAAGGATTTAGGTCATCCAAGATGGCTAACAAAGTGGATTATTTTAAAATGAACTACATCTGCTAAATCTGAACTTCAGATGATACCAACTAAAACACATTATGCAAGTTTCTTTTTTTCAAAAGTTTTTGGATATGTGCTAGTCATATATAAGGATTCCATATGATACTTTCTATCACTTATGAACAAAATGAGAAGGGAAAAAAAAATCAGAAGCATGGAAACATATTTAAATACCAGCCTTGTAGGTTCCTTACTCAGCACACTCAGTTCAACATTTCTGCATCATTTTCTGGCTTTAGTATGTCTGATATACCTGAAGATCAGATCCACACAGATAATCCCATGCAAGAAAGTGCAGACCTGTTTACCCATAAATTTTCCTGTCAGTATTTTAAGCAATGCCTGTCAGTATTTTCAGACCGCAGTCAGTATTTTCAGCACACAAATAGTAGATACTATCAATATACTATAATTATCATTATGTAGTATTACACGACATAATGACTATACAATATTGTGTAAATAACTCCTAGTTTGCAAAGACGCTGGTATTCAGTTAATTCTGTGTTTCAAGACACAAATATGCAGAAATTGAACACCACTGACTTAAACATCCTGTTCATATTATAGTGATAAAAACCACAAAAAAATACCACAACATAACCAAATTTATTCTGTTGTTTACCTCCGTTACTTTCTCTAGAAATTCTGTTTTCTCAGCTTCATACATATCCATAACATTGTAATTAAAGCCAATTCTCTATTTTTACATGGTTAAGGACTTGATATAAAACATTATGATAGACATTGTTACCACCTATCCACTTAGAAAATAATAAGTTTATCTAGATAGGTGAAGGCAATCTTATTTATTTGATAAAATCTAGTATCATCTTTGTCAATATTTACTAGAATGGAAATAAGGTTCATAAATTATTTTTCATTGCTTCCGTTAACTTGTCAGCTGTACTCAATGACAAATTCATATTTGCGATCAACTCACATAGAATCGCCTCAGCACGTGTTTTTTGTTTATGAAGTATGTTTTGATCACTGACTTCCTTTCCTTTCATCATTGACAAAATGTTTCTATTTCCATTCACTAATGATTTCAATTTTGTATGATTTTCCGATTCCACATGCCGTGAACAGTCATTCCTTCCACCATGTGCACAGGAAAAGTCTAAGTTGCAAACAGTGCAATGCACAAAATGTTCTCCTTTTGACGCTGGTTTAAGGCACTGCCACAGAGTAGAATAAACTGGTAGAAAATGCTGCTTTCTGTGTCAGACTTTCCATTTTCATCATCAGTTTCGTGCTGAAACTTTCTTGTCGGCGGCATTTTATTTTGTTTAAACAACCTGATGTTGAGAATGTCAAAATAAGTGACGTGGCACAAAATGCGGATGTGGATGCGGACCAAAGAGACGATACAACGAAACGGAAAAAAGGGCTTAAAAAATTAATTTTAAAAAAGTAATAAATAAATGCAACCTCAAATCGTATTTTCAGTTAAATGACCGTATGACCGTACGGATGGGCTTTATTCCGTACAAATACGGTCAAATACAGTCGGATAAACAGGTCTGAAAGTGATGTACAGAGTGAAAATGAAAACAATGGTACAGGTGATGATCTGGAATTATCCAATATGGCTGATATGTATCCAGAATTCCTGCATATAGATCCACAAAAGTTAAGAGTTTGTAAAACATATTCTGGATTCAGAACTTTGCATGACTTCATGCAGTGCAAGTGTTCAAAATGGTATTATATACAGAATACAAGAGAAAAACAGTGACAGCTACACTGTATAAAACAATATCTGTCTTACACATACAAGGGCTGAACTGTTTCAGATGGTTACACTGTATTATCAGTAATTGTAGACAGGATGAGAATACCCATGTTAAACGCAGTTATATGCTGACATCTACACCAGTAGGTAGATGTAATACCAAACATGAAACTTCTAAAGTCTCTGACCTTTATGACTCAGGCAATAAAATTAACACACACCCAGTGTGAGGCAATGACACCCTCCATAAATTATTATGACCATTGCAGTGATGGTTTAAACCATACAGATTTCTCCATGTGTGTACATCAAAAAGCAATTAGGAACTTGGAGGCCCAAATTGAGGACTTAAAGCTACAGTTACATGCTATTAAGTCAGCACAGGGAAGGATTAATGAACAAGTAACCTCATGTGAAACAACAATTTAGACAGACTCCCAAATAAAAACAATATCAGATGCTCAGACACAGACAATCCCAATACCAGCCAAAAGGAAATGTAATGGGACTATGCAAAAAAACAACTGGCATCCAAAGTAATATTGCATTGCAAACAAGAGTATCCCCCTCTGAGTCAGGTGCCACACCTGCAACTACAATAAGTATACACCCATGGCCCTCAGCTCAGAAAAGTCTGCTGCATGCACCAACAATGGCACTTCCCTGTGCTCATGCAAATGTGTCAGCTAAATTAACTCATACAATGGAGACACCCAGTTCAACACCCTTTCCTCCAAGAGATGTGTCTAAAATACAAACCAGAGTCCAATACAAAAAATCAAAAGCCAGAAAAGATAGGTCTCTAATAATTGGTTCATCAATACTGAAAAGTATAATACCAAGAAGACTTTTTAAAACAGATGTACAGACTCTAAGAGGTGCAAAAATCAATAGTATCATGGAAAGATTCATTAATACTGACCTAACTAAATACAACCAAATTATTATTTTAGTAGGTGGAAATGATGCCAGGGATGGAAGGTCACTAAGCCAAATCAGAACAGATTTTGAAAGTTTGCTGTATGCTGCTAGGTATTGCAGTCCAGATACATGTAAAATAATCATATCAGGCCTACCACCTCGTGTGGACACCAGGGTGAAAGAAATCAATGATTTGATAATTGACCTATGCGAAGACTTCAACCTACAGTACATTCCTCATTACACATCTTTCTTTCTTCAGAAACAGGATATCAACCTAAGTCTCTACCACAGAGAAAAAAATTCATTTAAGCAGAAAAGGAACCTCTCAACTACTGAGAAATATCAACATGTATGCCCCTATTTTCAGACACTATAATGAAGAGTACTGTATCTACTGTGGGAAACTGGCCATATGACACAGGTATGCCATCATGGCAAACAGATTGAGTGCTTCAGATGTCATAAATTTGGACACAAACAAAGACTCTGTCAATCAATGTATTATACATACTAGGAAGTTGGCAAAGAGGAGAATGCCAATGCTTCATCCATAACAAATCAAAATTTACCTAGAGAGACTCTTGACTCTAAATATCCAATGGACACTGTTGTAAATGTAAATGTCAATGGATTTTCAGGGTCTGTATGTGACTTTAAAGATGCTAATATATATGAACATTTAAGTATGGAAATAGAATTTAAGACTGATAAAAGTAGTATAGAGACAATCTACGGGGGTAACCCATTGCATGACATACATATATAATTGATATGAAACTAAATGCAAAAGGTTTTAATGAAGGTCACTTAAATGTATAGTGGGAAAAATAGACCAAATTAAGTTAATGTTATTTTCCTATGAAAATAATATAGCTGTTTTAGGACTCACTGAAACCAAACTAAATGCTAACCACAATGATGATCTATTTCATTGTCAAGGCTACAATAAACCATTACGCAAGGACAGAGAGACAGCAGGGGGAGGTCTTGTTGTATACATTAGGGAAGAGGTAAATGCAGAAAGGCGACTTGACTTGGAGTCACAAGAAATTGAGAGTATTTGTGTGGAAATTTATCAAAATAATGCAAAATCATTTCTAGTTGGTTTCATTTATAGGCCACCTTCCTCCAAAGCAATTTGGAATGATAACTTTTTGAAACAAATTGAAAATGTTCTTGCACAGGAGAAAGAAAGATATATACTTGGTGATATAAATAAGGACCTTCTCAATACTCAAATAAGAAAGAACTGGACAGAATTTATTGAATCATTAGGCCTAGTACAGATGGTAAATGACCCCACTAGAGTAACAGAAACATCAAGCACTCTTATTGATCACATTTATACCAACCTACCAGACAATGTAACTTGTGTTAGCATACCAAAAGTTGGTCTTAGTGACCACTATCCGACTTTTTTGACAAGGAAGGTTAAATGCAAGAGAAATAAGAAAAATAAACACAAAACTATCACTTACAGATCATTCAAAAATTTTAATGAAGAACAATTTCTCAAAGACCTATATAAAGCTCCATGGAAGATGATCCAAAATTTGGATGACATACATGAAGCTCTGAGGGTGTGGACTGACTTATTTATGGATGTAGTCTCTAAGCATGCACCAATGAAAGTACATTGAGTAAAGAATGAAATCTAACCTAACTGGCTTACAACTGAAATCCTTGATTCTCTGAAAACAAGAGACCAATTTAAGGCTATGGGAAACCATGCACAATATAAAGTATGGAGAAATAAAATAACAAACATGATCAAAAAAGCTAAACAAAATTATTATCAATCATTGCTTGAAAACAAAAAGAGCGACAAAAACTGCATTTGTTAAGTCTTCAATGAACTCACTGGAGGAACACACAAATATCAGATAAATAAAATCCACTCATTTCTGGTAAATGACACCATACTCACTGATGACATTGCAAATGTTTTCAATGATTTTTTCACCAACATTACCACAAAATTAAAAGAACCAGTGATTGAAAACAACTTTATTGAACTGAAAAAGTTCTGCAGCAGCAAAATATCTAAGGAGGTATGTTTCTCCATCCCAACAGTCTAAAAAAACATTGTTAAGAAATATCTCAGTAAACTTGATACTAAGAAAGCCACAGGACTTGATCAGATTGGTCCACGACTCATTAAATCTTCTGCCTCTGCTATTGTAGATAGCATAACATTCATAATCAATTTAAGTATGCATCCTCATCTGTTCCCATAATATGGAAAACTGCAAAAGTAACTCCTATTCACAAATCTGGCCCTAAGGATGATGCTGATAACTACCGGCCAATCTCAATACTACCAAACTTGTCAAAATTGATTGAAAAGCATGTCCACGATTCATTCATATCATATTTAACCAAACACTTTCTGTTATACCCTAATCAATCAGGCTTCAGACTGCCTTGATCTCCCTAACCTGATAAATGGCTTCAAGCACTTGATCAAGGTAGAATAATAGGTTCTGTATTTGTAGATTTCAGGAAAGCTTTTGACATGGTAGATCATGAAATCCTTTTGAAGAAACTGAAAATCTACCAATGTGATAAAAGCACAGTTAGATGGTTTACTTCATACTTAAGTGAGAGAACACAACATGTTTATATCAATAATGTTCTGTCTGAACCTGAAACAATTAGATGTGGAGTACCACAAGGCTCAATTCTGGGTCCATTACTGTTTATTTTATTTATTAATGACCTACCACTTGTACTAAAGGACTCAGTATCATCTACAGATCTTTATGCAGATGACACAACATTGTCAGACATCCAAAACACAAAACAAGAACTCAAAATTTCATTACAGAATGCCCTAAACAAACTAGAAAACTGGTGCACATGCAATGGCATGGTGGTTAATACTGGTAAAACTAAAATATTACTTATCTCAACAAGGAAAAAAAGAACAAAACTTGATAGCGATGAACTATGTCTGACATGGAAGGATAAAAGGTTGCAAATGGTCTGTCATGATAGTATACTTGGTGTTTTGGTAGATAATAACCTATCATGGACTGAACATATCAAACATATCAGTAAAAAAGTCAATTCAAATTTATGGCTTCTCAGCAGGATAAGACTTTCTCCCAGAAAAGCACAGAAAACTATTTTATAACAGTTACATACAACCCTATTTAGACTACTGTAATACAGTATGGGGTAATTCAAATGATAACAGCTTAGCAAAGCTGGCACATCTCCAAAAAAGAGCTTTTGAGTTAATATCAATCCAGAAAGAAAGCAAGGAAAATTTAGCTGGTAAGTTAAAAATACTACCTATTAAAGACCGAATCTGTTTAAGAAAAGCCAAATTAATGTACAGGACAGCCAATAATAGTGCTCCTGAATATTTACTATCACTATTCAAGTATAGGCTACCTGGAAATACTCCCCACCTGTGATCAATGTCTACCAAACATTACAAAATTGCCAAACCAAATAAGGAATTATTTTAAAAAAGTTTCCAATACTCTGAAACTGTGCTCTGAAATAGTATTCCAGTTGAGATTAGAAATGCCCACTCTATTTCCTCTTTCCAAACCCAGTATATACAATGGCTTCAGAGATGGAGCAAAAAAATAAATTCCTTTGAATGAGGGCCTCAAGGTAGATTAGTTCTTAGCTAATTGAGTTACCCTCTTTAAATAAAGTCATAATAACATTCATGCAAATCTATAAATGTGAGCATCATTTTACTCTCTGGGAATACACTTGTACACAGTGTCTATACAGTACTTTTAAGTCAAAGCAACCTATTTCAAAACCACTTTTTCCTGTAATCAATACTTTCCCACTTCTAAATTCCAGTCCAAACCAAAAGGGCTTGATCGTTAAGATCCTTTCTATAACTGATATATATATATATATATATATATATATATATATATATATATATATATATATATATATATATGTTATCTATATATCAAAGTATGAAGCACCTGTTGTAAATATTGCAGATGTAGATTTTACCAAAGTTTATAATAATGATTGATAACAACTTACTTCTTTACTATGCGAGCCACTTGATGTTGGTGGCTTTATTGCACCAATTGGTTGATCTCGCCAGCTTCCATTTAATCGCAACCCATCGCGACCAGTCTTATGTGAAACGGAGGTCTACAAAACAATATGGTTATGCAATATCAAAATATAATTATAGCCCTCTTTCTTCCCTGCAATAATTCATATACATTAATTCCCTGTCAAGTTTTTCAATAGATGATGAAAAACTCGTAAAAAAAAAAAAAAAAGAACCGACAGGAATATAATAGATAGCTGCTTACATGAAGAAAAAATGTGCAAGTTACCCTTCCCTCCATCTCTAACCTCTAAAGTGCTTTATAGATCACAAGTATCTCACCTTACTGAGTCTGAGTCACAGACTCTGCCAACATGTGTACATGAGAAACCTTGCCAGCAGCTTTCACTGTGGTCATTGGTGCTTCCTTGGGTTTTCATGAATTCTTCCTTTGTCAAATATATTGACCACCATGTAAAGCTGCCCATCATCTGCTTAAAAATGGCACCCCATCAAGGCTTCATTTCATTGTTTGCAAATAAAAACATCTAAGATGATATCTCAAAGGCAATGCCCCTTTATTTTTAAGTACAAAAAATGCCCCACAGTGCCACACTTCTTTGAAAGCAATATAACCCTATTTACCTGATATAATGCATGTCCAACTCTGCCCTGTATAGTTTCAAACCATGTGATCAGGATCCATAACAGTTTGCATCAAATCAAAGCCAAAATCTGGCTGTACATTATATGATGGCCACAGATATGTTTCAATACCGTATCTCATTTGAGTGATATACCTGTGTGCTCCAAATCCCAAAATTAGATATTACACTATAGATGTACCTACATCATCAAAATATCTTGCCATTCTTTCTTAGACGGTTACTGATAACAGCATAAATTGCAGAATATATCCTCACTTGTGGAAATAGTTCTTATTGTTCACTTTCATGATATTGTACATTCAACTACTTATTTTAGAGAGTTTAGTTCCCTTAAAATTAACAAACTTAATTGTTTTAGTGGTGGTAAGTGCATCTATATGCACCAATGATTTTGAAATGATGCCATAACTTACCTCTGTGCTTGCCCTGATGTTTACAAATTGAAAGATCTTAAACATATCCATAGAGATGATATCCATGAAATAAATGCTATTGTTAACCATAATTATTGGCCAATTTTGCATTCTCAGAACATTTATATAGCTGTCTCACCACCTTCAGCCTGATCAAAGCATGTAAATGATGAAAACATTCTAATTTATGTGTGCTGATTTAAATAAACTTATCTGCTTATTTGCTTATTAAGTACCTATTGCCTAAGAAAATGTTTAAAAGAATTTTTAAGGTAGCAGTATTATGATATTCATTACCTACAAGTGTATTTACCTTGTTGGGAAGAAGTGATCTGTAAAGCTGCAATCCACCATGGGTTTTAATACCAGTGTTACCAGTCTTCAAATCATCTTTCCCCTTTCCCAATGGAGGATTATCTGAAACAATGAAAAATAGAAATGCCATTTTTATCTATCAATATTGCTGACACTAATAATCAAGGTGTCACCTTTTTGGCAAGCTCAGAAAATAGAAAATGCAAAAACAGAAACATAAAGAATTGCGATAAAAAATAACCAAACTTAGTTACTGTACGTCCAGCAAGAAAGACCACTCTATTGAAACTTAAGGCCTAAGAATCTTTTTCGAGATTTTCAAAACTACAGAATTCAAAGTATTTGAGAATAATGATGGCTTATAGGGCTGGCAAACAATACATTAAACAAGATTGCTACTTAGGGCAGTTTACGTCAGCTGCCTCAGCATGTCTTTGGGAAAGGTACATTGCTCCTTTTTTCTCACCATTATATAACCAATAGTGTTCAAAGTACACTTAAAAACCAACAACCAAGCAAGCAATGAACATAAAGAACTGTGAGATACTCCTATTTGTGTCAATTTATAATTGGGATTAAAAAAAAACAACACAAACATGGATAAGTCCTTTATACATCATTTATAACAATATAATTATATGAATGACTGCTCGTCTCTATAATGAATCTCAGTGTGTGTGTGATTTGGATTTTTAACATAGCTTTTAACAAATTTCAGTCATATTGCTACAATGTTTGCAGTTAATAGTGATGTCTAGCAGAGAGGCATCATGCCACACACATGTAGCATGATGTCCACACCCAGTCACATTATCCTGACACCAAGCTAACCAGTCCTAACACTAATCTCTTAATGCTGAGAACCTAGCAAGGCAGCTGTTAGTACCAATTTTATAAGACTTTGGTTGTGACTCAGCTGGGGTTTGAATCTGTGACCTCCCACATATCCAAGACAGGCACACTAACCACTAGGTCCTCAGAGCTGTCAAAACTGAATCTATTTGAAACACTGTGCACAAATGTCCATCATTGTAATGGGAGGTAACCACTATGAGTAATCATTTCCTGTTAGGATAAAATGAGTTATATCCCTTGAAACAGCTAGACATTTAAAAACCACAAAACTAATTGAAATAAATGTGGAAAAGTGCCTATTATTTGGAATACAAACTATTCTTAGCAACAGAGCACTGAAAGCATGCCATAGGCACTATAAGGATGAATTTAATCACACAAAATAACCAAAATACAGCACCCTTACATTTAAATGCTGTACACAGTGATAATAGTAGACTGGCTGACAGGTGAGATCACCTTATATTATTTTATGTATCACAGTACTAATAAATAATGAAATGGGATTCCTGAACATGCCTGCCTTATACCAAGGGACATTTTAAGGGAATGACACAAATACTTGTGAATATGGATTAATATGATATTAAAATTTCCTAAATAAATTTGTTAAAATTTATGGTAAAGTTATGACTGCTTACCCCAGACACCTGTACCATTCAATTGTTTGCTGCCTTTGGTATCCTGGTCAAAATCTCCATTCAGGGAAGGCTGGAGGGAAAAAAAAGTTTTTACTGAGTACGAGCACAATGATGCATCAAATTACTATTAAAATAAAACTAAAATAGTACATTTGTGTAAAAAAAAAAAAGAATAAAGAATAAAAAATTACAATTATAGCTATACTTGCATGAAAACCTAATCAGGTCATCTATATATAAACGCAAATGTCTATATAAAATTGTTTATGCCTAATCATGTTAAAACAAACTTTTCTGACCAAGTCTAATCAGAAGCCCTTAAATGGAACTGACACTTTACCATCAAAAAGGAATTTCTTGGAATTCAAGACAAGACAATTTGTTCATTTTAAAGAACAATGACATAACTTTTTATTCAGGTGGAGTAGAAAGAATAAGATGGCTACTATGAGTATATTCAGTGTCAGGCACCATATTAATTAGCTACAATGACATAGCCTCAACCTGTTTTGTTGTGGCTGAGGGAACGAACAGATCCCATATCATGTAATGGAGCAAAAATAATCCTCACTAAAGTCAGAAACACAAATATCTTTAATTAGCAATTTGTTTTGAGTGAATAAATATCTTGAATAAATAGAATTCCTGCACAAATGAACCACAGGATACAATAATAATACATTTAATTATGCTCAGATCTTAAAGCACAAATAAACAATTATTCCAGAAACAAGATTATATAGTCCTCTACTAGACCTCAGGTCACAATTATCCAAACTGTTACCTAATGAAAAATAACCTAATAGAAGGTTCCTAATGCTTAAAAAATAAAATCTTAGCTATAATTCAAATATAAAATGTGGTAAACATAATGTCCTCAACTCAGGCCATGATATTAATCTTAACAGTTAACACAAACTCTAGGAAACTACATATTAGTTGATTACTGAACTAAATTAACGAGTCAGGTAAAGTAGAAAATGAACATAATTTTGGACAAGGTCAAGCCAAACAAATGTCCCTAGTATATAATAAAAAAAAAAATAAGTAAAAATTTAAAGATACTAAAGACAAGATGATTGCTGTGACTGCCTGTCAGGTATCATTTCATTTAGAACTAACATGACCACAGGACGAATGTGAGTGTAAAGTTTCAATACACAACAGTTCAGTAACAATAACAGACTTATGCCAATAAACAGAGAGTCAGACACTAAGTCAGGTGTTTGACTTTCAACACACCACTTCATATGCTCTTTTGACTTGCATCTAACTACTGCTCTAAAGGACTGAAAATCAATTCATGCATAAGATGACAGGGTCTTTCTTATAACTGACAGTTCCCCATTAAAAACTGGTTTCTGGTATTCCATTTTAAGTTCTATAAAGTAAAGAAAAACTTGTATTACCACTAATGTATGCATTAACATCTGTATCCAAAAATTCACATACAAAAGTAAACACTCAATCAGTGCTTCCGTTAACACAAAAATGTGTCTTTGATGTATTAAAATTAAAAATGATGTATTTAAACCTCAGCCTAAGATTCCTGTTGGACGCAATAAAAATTGCTGACCAATTTCCAGCTTGCAGAAAAGGTCGAGGATTCACAAAAGAGAGGTCTCAAGGATTATCTATGTCATCTGTTGAGGTCATGCTCATTAATTATGCATTGCATTCATATCCAAGTGTAGCCGAATAAGTATTGAGCATGTAATCTTGAATGGATGATGCATAAAAGATTCAAATTAAATTAGAGGATAAAAACATATATGAGAGAGAGAGAGAGAGAGAGAGAGAGAGAGACTACAAAATCGGGGTTCTCAGGATTCCATAAAGTATCAATTTAACAAAAAGCACTGCTCATTGAATGTAAACCATTAATTCTTCCAAGGACCCATGCATCTGTGTGTTTCGTTTGTGTGTCTGTGTGCGTGTGCAAACGTGTGCATGCATGTGCATTTCAGTAATTTCATTATGATGTCTGCAGTGTGGCAGTCTGTAGTGATGTCTAATACTAGATGTTATCCTGACACCAGGCTGACCAGACCTAACACTAACCTCCTAATGCTGAGAGACTACTGAGGCATCTGTTAGTACCATTTTTTTAAGCCTTTG
The DNA here is from genome assembly GCA_016746295.1 of Potamilus streckersoni. Classification (NCBI taxonomy): domain Eukaryota; kingdom Metazoa; phylum Mollusca; class Bivalvia; order Unionida; family Unionidae; genus Potamilus; species Potamilus streckersoni. The sequence continues at coordinate 1,168,210 of JAEAOA010000435.1, forward strand.
GTATGACTTGGTCAGGGTTCATATTTTGTATAATCTATCCAGGGGAATAGGGGGATAAGTGAGCTAAATAGCATAGCACAATAGTCAACCAAAAAATGGACATATTACGTTAAAATAAGATATAGGCAGTCTATTAAAGATGTGTGATGTAAACTTCATGTGTTAAACATGTTGACGGAATATATTATGCTAGGTAGATGTCATGTTCAACAGATGTGAGAAGCGGCAAATTCCTAGAATCAGACTACTAATTAAAGGGATGTGAGTTCAATACCCACTATCGCTAGCCTTGGTAGGTTGCCACATTGCATCTTTGCGAATGGAATTAAAACTTTAATTACCATTTCCTTGGCATGATACAAGTAACTGTGTCTAAAAGTGCCCACCCCTCCAAAACAAAAAAGAAAATGAAATTATGTTGATCAGAATACTGATAATGATGGTAAAAAGAAAATAGAAGACATCACCAAGGAAAAGGAAGACTGGGAGCATGATATATGGACAAATAATTTTACTTCACATGTATATGCATTTAGAATGCAACAAAAACACTTGCAACCAAGTGTGCATTTTTCAGTCTAAACTTATTTTCAGGACCAAACAGATTTTACCATAAAACAATTAAAATACAACCGTACAAAGTAAACTTACAAAGTCATCATTAAATGGCTTATCTTTATCCGTATCTTTCTTTTCTCCTTCCTTGTCCTTTCCTTCTTTTGAATTGCTTCTTCCTTCCTCTTTATAGTACCCTCTCTTAGTACTAGAGCTCTGCTGCAGTCGGGAACTTGTGTACCCGTTATAATAAGCCTCTCCATAGTAATCATAAGGAGTCATCTCATAATATCCTGGGAAAGCACCATTTAACTAAAAAAGGATTAAGTAAAAACCATTAACAAAAGAATCTACTATACTTCAATGTCTTCCCAAGCACAAAAAAAAACATAGAACTAGATGTGCATTCACATTATATGTTAAATCTGAAAGTGAGTAGCATAGATTTAAAACTACAAGTGCAGCAGTCTACCCCATTCCAACAAAAAGGAGAGTCATCCAAGTGTATCTTCCTCCTCCTAACAACTGATTAAAACCTATAATGCTTCAGAAGATATATTTGGTGATTTCTTCTATTTTTTTGTGTTGGTGGCCATTATTTAAAGGGGATGTGGATTGGTAGTGGTGCCACAGTGTATGCAATTTACTGTGAAAAAAAACTGCAAAACAACAGGGAGGGATCACACTCTTACACTCAAGGATTACACATTAACATGCATGTAACATGGAAACTATCTTAACCAGTAACTTTGAAGAAGCAAAACAAGATTAACAAAATAATATCATAAATGTTCATTATTTTCTGTATAATAAATCTTGTACTTTCTGTAAAACCTGATGGTTAAAGAAATACTGCACAGTAAATATTCTGGCTTACCTGTCCAAAGCGAGCATTGGGATGCTGGTATTTGCCATCCCTAGGTCCTCCTGGCCCACGAAATAATGATGGCTGGGACGTATATTGCATTCCGAACTTTTCATATCCGTACCCATTGTAGTAGCTATATGGATCATATGTATATGCGTAATAATCATCGTCTACAGAGTGGTGACGGAACTTGCTGTTTTGACCAGAGGGGTAGCGTTTGCCTGAAAAAATACAAGTAATGTTAAGTACTGACTTGTGAGATTCCAACATTGCAAGATGGTGTTGGACATTTAAAGTTATTTGATGAAAGTAACCCCCGCTGTATATGTGAGAAAGTGTCAAGTAAAAAAAATCTTTATATTCTGGAGAGCTGCAAGAAATATTTACCATATACCATATTTACTGCATGTTTTCTGACAACAAAAATAATTTTTTTGTTGTCTGAATACATATTAAATTCTTGAATTAGGTGACCAAAAACAAACAGGAAAACAAATCCCCCTCCATGTAGGTAAAGAGTTACAATCAGCTCACATGATTACATGCTGCTGTGAAGTAAAACAAATATTTTTTGTCAAACACCACAGAAAGGACAATGAATGAAAAACAGGCATTACTTGCTTATTTTGTCTATTTGAGACATCTACATCTACCAGAAAATGCAGCCATACCAGCCATGATTGTGTGCATATTTTCCAAAAAAAAGCCATATTAATTATGCAATCCAGTTTAACCCTTTACCAGCCTAATCAGTGATCAATAAAATCTTCCTTACAAACACATGGAAACTTTATGTCTATGTAATTAAGATATTAATATACACTAAATTTTACAAAAATTGGAATTTTATAATTCTGAAGATATTTATGACACAAACATTTTAGTATCCAAATATAAATACTGGTACATGTATATTCACATGTATATAATCTTTGAGCACCAAGAATGAGAGGCTCCATATGGGTTGAATGTTGTAAGCATGCCTAGAAAGAGCAAAAATAAAAGGCAAGTTGCATTATACTAGTCATTAATATGTTGGTATTTTCAGTAAAATAAAGGTGATCTATTTGTTGTGGATCTCTCTTCTTTATGTTTCCAACTTAGCCAAGGGTTGTTTCTAAATGAGTAGATCCAGCCAACTTGAAACAATTGACTGCTGAAATTTCAGGGTATCTAGTTGATAATTGTTCCTAGGATAATTTGTAAGATTTCTTTCACAGGTGTGTTCAGAAATAAAAGGCAGCCTTCTGGATTTTGTTAAAAGAGTACAGGATTAAGGATTATACCCATAGTATAGTCTACAAAGAGGTTTATTACCTATAGAATAATAACTACATTTAACTCCTTGGTACTTCACTGCTTAAGGGATAAAGGGTTTGTTTTATTGCTCAATGCCTGAATTTACTATATCCTACAGACTCTCTGAGGTATTGTTTAATGATAAAAGGCAGGGATCATGGTTTCTAATCAAGGCTGTATGATGTGGTTTCATGTGTAAGGATGTATACATTGACAACCAATCTATATGGAAGTTCCTGATCACATTAAATAAATAGCCCAGGAAATGAAGTGAACTTTGTATCAGTTAAAAATAATGGCAAACACACTAGGAATTTTACTTTAAAATGAAGCAGAAGATCTTCTTAGACTGTGCCCAAATACATAAATTGTAGAAAAAATTATAGTGGAGCAACGGACAAAAAATTACAAGGCATTTAAATATTATATTTTCCCCAAGAAAACAGTGTTCGAAAACATGCAGTAAATATGATACACTACCTGCTTATCTCGATATCCTCAGGACCAAGCATACAAATGAAAATTGTATGGAATGAATTGTTGTCGGCAAGTAATATTTAAACTAATAGAAAATAACAGCAATAATTATTAACTGCAGATGAAACTAGTTTGTTTGAAACAAACTTTTATATTAACAAGTCATTATTGTGTTACCCACTAAAAATACAATCCATACTGTACATGTATATGAAAAATCCAACATTTAAACACAGGTCACATGTATCAGCCACATCCCATTAAAACAAAACACACACAGACACTATTTGTCTTTGTTGTTGTTGTTGTTGTTGGGTTTAATGCCATTTTTCAGCACATGATAGGCTATTCATGGCGGCCAGTATTGATGGTGGAGGAAGAAATTGGGAAATCACCAGAAATAACCACCGACCCATGAGAAGCTACTGGCAAGCTTTCCCACATATCCACATTCGATGAATCCTAGACTCCAACACACAAAGACAGAGGCGAGATGGCACTGATCCATAATGGACATCGATTTAGACCACTAGGCCACTGGGTGGGGGGGCACCCTATTTGTCTTTGACCCATATCCCAATGTCACTAAACATGTCTATCATCAAAATGTTGTTCACCTTTTTCAATCCAGTCTTGAAATAACCTCTTTAGTAGTTGCAGAAATAAACATCAATTTGACATGTCTGGTGATCAGATTCTGGTGGAGTGTACCAAGCATTACAACAGGTAAGGCCAAGATTGTTTTAATTGCATGCATGCCAACCCAACCCCCCATGGCCAGAAAAAAGCATAAACCAAGTGGACAAAAGAAATAATCTGAGCAGAAAAGCATAATCCACATATAACAATAAAATTCAATTCGCATATGTACAAAACACATGCATATTTTCCATAATTTTGGCAACAGGAAGCATATGTTTGAACAAAGGACCAAAGTTGTATTCTACCACTAGTTTTTTATTAAGAACTCGGTAAATAATGCCCCTGCATTTATAAAATTTGTTTCCACAATTTAGTTCTGCTGAAAACAAGAAGTTACCTTAGTATTGGATTTAGCAAAACGAGCCAATTCAAGGCATCTTTGTTTTACACTATGACCAATATTAAAATCTTTCCACACAGCCTGCAATGGGTGTGAAGCTATGATAGAATGGCACTATATTGTGTTATTCATGTATTCATTTCTGAGTCGTTTTTTTGGGATTTTTTTCCTAATCCATCTGTGAAATCATTTGAGAAAAATTTTTGCTGTAACATATGCATCAACTAAAATAAATAGGACTTTTACCACCAGATTCCCACAGCATGGTTCTGTACCTCACATTATTTTTAACAAAGAATATGTGAGAAAGTAAAGATTAAAAATTAGAAAACCAGTTTGTTCTGTCTTAAAGCCAGAAAACGGCTATAAATAGAAACAGAGGTCAAACCAGCATGTTTCTTGGAAATGAGGCAGCTGTTATAAATAGAACACTTAGGAAAGTCACTGCTAGTCTACAGACAAGTATACCTTTATGTTATAGTTACGAAGTCATCTTTTCTAGAATATGTTCTGTGCAATTAGAGGGATGTTAAAAAAAATGAGAAAACATTATAATTATTTTGGGAAGGGGATATTCTGAAAAAGCGTAATCCAAACATTTATGCATAAAGCATAATTTAGTGAAAAAAGTGTAACAATTACGCCAAAAGCATAATGGTTGGTATGTATGTGATTGAGACTTTGTCTCCTTCTACTGCCACATTGTTCCATATGAACAAAAGTAGTTCAGAGCCCCGAGTGGCCAAGTTGTCTAAGGTGCTAACTGCTACGGATCACTGCCATCTCAACTCTGCAGTGAGTTGAGTCCAGGCTATGCTAATGTGGGTAGTGGGAAAGCCTGCCAGTAGCTTCTCATGAGTTGGTGGTTCTTCCCAAGGTTTTCTAAGGTTCTTCCTCATCCATTAATACTGGCTGCCATGTATAGTCTATCTTGTGCTGAAAAATGGTGTTTAATCCTAAAACAACATCAACAACAAAAGTAGTTCAAACATACTTCTTAATGACAACAAGTTACATAAGAGGTTTCTTTCATGACAGGCAGCTGAGGATGTAGCTATATAGTTGTTTATATGCCACATATACTCAAACTGATTTGGTCTGTCTGAGTCTACAAACATCTAATCATCTTTGGAATAAGGCTATTCAAAGGGAAATGAAAACATATCACTAAATGAGATTTGTTCCCAACAATCTTTGTGAGATGACCCACCTTTAGTTTCCTTAAAAATGATCTTATATTTAGCCATAAACAGTTTTTCCCTTTATGCAAATTTGTGCATCCAGGACGCACTCGAGAAAATTGATGCAAGTTTTGTTGCTGTGTATTTTTTTGATGAAAGGATTTGCAAAATGCATTCAGGATTTATTTAACCCTTTCATCACAGCGGACAATAAAACCAGTCAGGGGGGAAGTAAGTCCATAAACACTATGGACAAAGTACGAACTTTTAACGTGTTTTCAGAATGTTGAAATTTGTATCCAAAATGGCGGCGTTTGATGAAACTTCAATGGAGAGATATCGGAGAATTTGAATAATTTCTACCTGGTAAATTTGGATGAAAATGAGAGAAGACATATGGAAAGACAATGGAATGCACTTGTGGGTGACAGTGATGACGATGAAGATGACTTTGAAGGTTTTGAACCAGAGGAATTGTACGCTCCACATGGTTTTGTCTGGACGCAGCCAGAAAACCAAAGATTTGTTTCAGTTTTCTAACAGAGTTGGTTACACCCAAGTGTTAGATGGCTCCATGAAAGCTTCGGAATATTTTCAAATATTCTATTCTGATGAAGTTTTTGGAAAAATTGTCCGTTTAACAAACTTCAATGCGACGATCAAACGTGGCAGAGACGATATAGGTGTGTGGACAGATCTCACCTTGGAGATCATTTTGGTTCATTTTATAGAATTTTATATATTATGGACAACATGAAAGAAAAAAGACCTGTGCTGCTACTGTGATTATTCACTAGTACATCTAGGGTCAATTGAACAAGTTTTGAGAACTTTCTAAGTTTTCTAAGAGGTAATAAAATAATTACTTGTATTTTACCTGTTGTGTTACATGTTTGTACCTGCATTTTTACAGTTGTAATAGATATGCACATTTTATTGAATTAGTCATAAAATTTGATTTTTAACCCTGATTCTAACACCTAATCCAACCAGATATCTTTAACATTGGGACAGTTATGTTCTTTCAAAGTCCACAAGTCATTTTCCTTTACAACTCCAAAGTTACTTAAGTGTTGAGGACTCTATGCCTACAAAGTAACTTAGTGATGAAAGGGATAATACAATGCATTGGATGAGGTACACCATCTTGTATGCTTCACTCTTAGGAATAGTTTGGTTGCCTGTTTCATGTGCTCCATTTGTTGTACTCCACTATTGGGAGCATATGAAATAGAGAACCAAACTAGCATAGGAAATGTCATAATGGGAAATGTTATGACGAATCTTGCTAGCTCTGACACAATTTCAATCGAGCTCAGCAAGATGACATCCAAATATGTAACCCCAATGCTTGTTGCACTAGAAAGTGATCTCCAGATTAAAACCGCATGCACTAAGAATCATTAGCCATGAAAAGGAAAATAGCAGAACACAAAAGAGTAGCTGTGGATCTAAATTTAAATGAAAAATGGTGAAAATAATTCCCATGGCTGGAATACAGCACATCCATTTGGGATTATTGGTGTGAATTCTGATCATATGATTGCGAAGACTGCAAAAGTGAATAAAGTTGGGATTATTGGTGTGAATTCTGATCATATGATTGCGAAGACTGCAAAAGTGAATAATGTTTTGGTATCAGTGTTTAAGAATTTTAAGATATCTGTCCATGTTTGCCACAAGATAAATGTAGAAAATATTATCACCCAGGTCATTCTTTCACACCAAAATAAATCTGTAAACTTGCAAAGACAAATCCATTATCTTGATTACAAAGTCAGGTGGTCAGTGCAGATTTTGTTGGGTTTTTTTAACTTGTTGCAAGAAAAGAAACATCTAAAAGTTCTAGTGTAACTTACTAAGGAGAAGATGAATCATTTGCCTCTTTGATTTTTGGATAAATGAGTTTTAAAACGAAGTACAATGAAACCAATGATAGTACACACACAAGCATTAAATTAACTGTCAGTTGGTTAGAAAGATTTATTTGACTTTTTGTATTGGTTTATATGATTGTGTTGGTCAATTATATTGCTACAAAGAGATTTTAAGGAAACTGTTAAAAGTATGACTTTATACTAATAGGAAAATGAATATAATTATCCTATGAATGAACAATGCATATTTGTGTTAATTGTACATGTTTATTTGCATTTTTAGAGAGGGGAGTGCATGTTGTACAAGTTGCAATATCCTATTAAAAGCTGAAAAAGTATGAGTCAAATGAAAATATGTCAGTACATTTTGACCCCTACATATTTATTTGATTCTGACACCAAGGGGTTATTTTAACCTTCAATTTTACACCCCAAGGGAAAAAATGATAAACATAACTTGATTTTTATTCAGATGTTGTCACCAATCACTTTTGGAAAATGCACAAGTCATTTGGATTCCATTGTGCATTATTGGTTTAATGCAGACCATTAAGGTTGCATTATTTATATTATGAAGCCTATTTGCTATGAAGGATGCATCGGTTAATGAAGTCACAGAAAAATCTTTGGAGGACAAAATAAACATCTGTTCCTTAACCCTTTCATCACGGCAGACCGCATATGCGGTCAGGGGAATTTACTCCGTCAACACTATGGACCGAGTTTTCGGTCTAGGGCAGTGTTCCTTTTTAACATTATAGTACCCAACTAAATATCTTTTGGGGTACCTCTAAAAACTTCCATCTGGAAATGTAGATGTTATATTTGGATTATCTCGTGAGTTTAGCTTGTATACAACTAGAAATAACGAACAAAGTAGGAACTTTTAACGTGTTTTCCGAATGCTGAAATTTGTATCCAAAATGGCGGCGTTTGAAGGATTTTTGGAGGAGAGTTTTCGGAGGATTTAAATAATTCTGACCTGATAAATTTGTTTGACAATGAGAGAAGATGTATGGAGAGACAATGGAATGCACTTGTGGGTGACAGTAATGATGATGAAGATGACTTTGAAGGTTTGAACCAGAGGAATTGTACGCTCCACGTGGTTGTTTTTTTGTTACGAAGCCCAAAAACTAAAGAGATTTATTTCAGTTTTCTGACAGAGTTGGGCACACCTGAGAGTTATATGGCTACAGGAAAGCTTCCGATTATTTTCAAATATTCTATTCAGATGAAGTGTTTGGAAAAATTGTCTGTTTAACGAACTTCAATGCGACGATCAAACGTGGCAGAGGCGATATAGGTCACTTAGGTGTGTGGACAGATCTCACCTTGGAGATCATTTTGGTTCATTTTATAGAATTTTATATATTATGGACACCATGAAAGAAAGACTTGTGTTGCTACTGTGATTATTCACTATTACATCTAGGGTCAGTTGAACAAGTTTTGAGAACATTCTAAGTTTTCTAAGAGGTAATAAAATAATTACTTGTATTTTACCTGTTGTGTTACATGTTTTTTACCTGCACTTTAACAGTTGTAATAGATATGCACATTTTATTGAATTAGTCATAAAATTTGATTTTTAACCTTGATTTTGACACCTAATCCAGCCAGATATCTTTAACATTGGCAAAGTTATGTTGTTTCAAAGTCCACAAGTCATTTTGCTTTACAACTCCAAAGTTACTTAGTGTTGAGGACTCTATGCCTACAAAGTTACTTAGTGATGAAAGGGTTAATGCAACATTACCATTAAATCCTGGCTGCAACATCAAATAATTGTAGAACAAACAGGTAGGAACTTGGGATATAGGGCTTCTGTTTACAAGCATATTACACCAGGAAACATTTTATACCATGGTATACTGTAATAGTACTGAATTTACTGTGATACGTACCAAGGTATATTGCAGGGTGGCCGAGTGGTCTAAATCGATGACTGTTACGGACCACTGCCATCTTACCTCTGCATGAGTTTGAGTTCGAGTCCAGATTCGGCTAAGAGTCCAGATTCGGCTAACGTGGGTAAGTGAGAAAGCCTGCCAGTAGCTTCTTGTGGGTAGGTGGTTCTTCCCCAGGTTTTCCAGGGTTCTTCCTCCACCATTAATACTGGCCACCATGTATAGCCTATCTTGTGCTGAAAAATGGCGTTAAACCCTACAACAACAACAACAACCAAGTTATATTGCAATTATATTAGGTATCAGCAAGGAGATGACAATCTTTTGATACAAATTTCCGTCATCCATAAATGGTACAAATATCTATTTATAGTAAAATAACAGTATATTTTATTAGATTATTTGAAAATAATTGTCCTGAGATAATAGTAAAGGAAACATTATAGCTCAAATGACAAGTGCAGTCCCCCTCCTCAATCACCTAATAGTCCTTTCTAAATATGAAAAAAACTAAAATAAATTATATCCTTGATAGCCTGCAATAAATACTATAAAGTTGCATTAAAATATATATATATAGTTGTATAATGAAACAGGTTTAAAAAAATCTAATACATGCAAGGAAAATGCATGTTGCAAAGCATCCATTGTGAAACTATTTTAATCACATTCAAAAAATGCATGCAAAATCGAGTCATATCCCTAGATCAACAAGGATTTTTTTCCAATAGGAAAATAAGAAACAAAAATATTTTCATGGGATGGAAAGTACTTAAGTGAGATACTTTCATAAGCGTGTCCTAAGGATTCCATACCAAATATTTAAAATGACTGATAACTTGTTTTGCATTATACAGAACTGTAGCTGGTAAACCTATATTGAAAATATGTGTGAGACCAACATTCATGTGTATATTCAAACCTTGAACTGTATTTTGTATACCACTCTGCATGAAAATGGTTCATCTACTTAAACTGAATGTTGCATAATCAAAATGTGAATACATGATAACTAAACATTTCCTTTGGACAAATGAAAAAGAATGCATTTCATATGGGTATCTATTAGTTTACAGATTTTTTTCCTACATGATATAATGGTTGTCAGAAAATAAATAACAAATAATTTCTAAGTTTAAAAGAAAAATATGCATGCATATTTGATTTTGTGAACAACCTAGGTAAACAGCTAAATTTTTAATAATGATTAAAGAATATGTGTCCACACCTTTATTGTAAATATATAAACTCTGGTTTCTCTATTATGCCAGAATCCACATAGAAATCCACAATTTCTGCTTCGTGAATGCATAAAGACATGCTCGATAGGGGTGGCAAGAATGCATACGATTTTCACAAAACACATCTTTGCTAGCCAAGGTTCCAATGTGCTAACCTTATCTACACCTTGGTGGATCAAACATATTGAAGTGCTTTGGGTCCGTGGATTTCACTGGATGCAGCAGGCAAGACACTACATCCTATGAAAATCAAGTTATTCACATTAAAACACTGTTCCTACATGATTGAGACAATGGGAAAACACAAATGGCATAGCAATTTTCCACTTCTGTTTATGTTTGTACAAATACAGGTACATCCTTTCCCTAAAATACACCTGTAATGACCTCTCTAGTACTTTGTCATACTTTTGATATTAAACTTACAAAGTATTCTTTTTAACCCTTTCCCTCAGAGTGAATGGCTTTTTAGCCCTTTGATACACAAGTAGCAAAGTTAACCAGTGCAATCTGCTACGCATAGGCTTGCTAAGCAGTGAAGTGTATGTTACGTTTAACAGCAATTTTAACCATTTTATGTTTTTGGTACACATATATTATGTATGGAAAGATTTAAGGATAAAATATGGTCATTATAGCTGTATAATTATTTTTAACAAAAGAAATTTTTATGTGCTTTAAAATCTTGAGAACTCGTTCACTATCAAATCAGTGAAGCCATATGAAAAATGTAGCGGCAATTTTTAATACTCAAAAATTGAATTTGATAATTTATAAAAACTAATGGCTTCCTACATCAGTCTGAGAGCCTTTACCTAAGTTATTGTAGCTTTCATAGTTGTGATCATACTCTAGCAAGTACTGAACAATATCAGAGACTGCCATTTTGTTGAATGGAGAATACAATAGTTATGACCTACATACTTTAAATAACAGATTTCGACCAGAGCATCAAAAGTGACCACATGATCTGGTGTAATGGTCATTCTTCAATGAATGTAGCACCTAATAGGGGGTTTTCCCCAAAGGTGGCACTACGAAAACCCAAACCTGCTCAAAATGGCTGCTGTTTACAGAATTGCCAAAAGGCGCTTGTATGGGAATCAGGTAAAGTGCCAAAAGGCACATGTATGGGACTAGGGTAGAGGACTAAAAGGCCCTTATATTAGATAAAGGGTAAAATAAATTGACTCCACCATTTTAACCTATTTAGACCACACTGCTGTTACCCACTATTGGCTAGTTGGCACTACATACTAAAGGAGCATAACAGATGTCACTAAGACATAGCACTGAAATAATCCACCAAGATGTAGGCAGGATCAACACACCAGAACCTTGGCTTGCAAAAATGCATGTCAATCATCTCACAAAAATTAATTATAACATCTTCAATGAATTGGATAATTTTGTGACAATTTGAAAATGTGACCTGATGGTGTTGTTGTTGTTGTTGTTTTTGGGCTTAACTTCAGCACACGATAGGCTATTCATGGCGGCCAGTATTAATGGTGGAGGAAGAAACTGGGAAATCACCGGAAAGAACCACCAACCCACGAGAAGCTACTGGCAAGCTTTCTCACATATCCACATTCACCAAATCCTAGACTCAATCCTAGACTCCTAGACTCAATCCTAGACTCAACCACGAAGAAGACAGAGGTGAGATGGCAGTGATCCATAATGGACATCGCTTTAGACCACTCTTTAGACCACTGGCCACTCGGGGCCCCTGTGACCTGATGTTAAATGAATTTAGAAATTTTTAAATTTTGGTTTTCTTTGCACACTGATGGATATATAGTGTGATGAGATTATTAATTCTAAGTAGATCAGGTTACCCTGACTAATAGTCTATTGCATATTTCATTATTTACTAATTTCAAGTCTTTTTATAAATTAAGATAAATTTGGCTAAAACAACACTTAACCTTCTTAATTTGTAAAATTTACAATTTTATAATTTTTAATCAAAAATGTATCTTGTATCCTTTAAATAAAATATACAGGTAAAATAAATGACCATTACAAAGGAAACAAAAAAGGTGTTTGTGTTGGATAAAATTGTACATGTGCCTAAGACAATAGTTCATACAATTGTATGTATGGGGATATCTACCATATGAACTGTGACATCAGTTTAACAGATTGAGAACATTTTCTTCTGACTGAAAAAACATTCAAAATCAAGTGTGTCTGTTGTGATTGTTCACCAGAAAGATTGTGAAAAACTCAAATTATTCAGACACATAAACCTAAAATCAAATAGTGGAATATTAATATATATATATACATGTATATATAATTGCATAAAAGTAGAGTCCAGCTGTAAACCACACAGACCATGATCTACCATCATAAAAAGAGTGCAATATCTAACATTGTTTCTACTTAACTATTTAATATAAAGACACATTTTGACAAATATCAGTGTTCTACCCATCATAACCTTTTGCCATAGTGTCCCAATATCAGCGATGAAAACAACAGGAAAAATAATCTGAATGGCCCAGGGTCCTTGGAGGCTGATGCCCCTGCCATCACCCCCAAATGATTTTGAGCATATTGGAAGCATATATGGACCTGTTTTGTATTAAAATTTGATTTATTTATTTTAAAAAGCCTCGGTTTCTGGTGCACACATGTACATATTTACAATACATATTTTAGCTAAATTCTCAAGATTTCTTATTTTGGCTTTGCAGAATACTTTTCCTTTGTTTTGTAATTTTGACATTTCTTTAAGTGGAACAGTTTCCAGACACTTCAAATTTATCTTCTTTTTTTTTGTACTTTATTTTATTATGTGTCTACATAGCTTTATACAGGGGATCACATTTTGGATTCATCCCTTCAAAAAATACTTAACATTTTGTCTTGCCTGATGAGAACAGAAAATGTCTCTATTATAAATTGCCAGCTATTTCTGCAGAAACCATAACAAGTGAACATGTTCCAGTATCGATAAAATATAAATCACTGGACATTTTACCCTGCTAAAAATACCAATATTGAGATGGCAATCCCAACACTTAGGCACATTCTGGTTCTACTTTTGGATATTTTTGGGTCTGCTTTGGTGACAGTCTCAAACATGGACTCCACTGTATAACTGGCTTTTTTTGTATACATAATTTGTCAATGTGCGAAAATGATTCTATTTTACGTCAAAGTCATAAAACCTCATGCTCCACAATTTTTAAGTTTGTCACAGATAATGGACCGCTCCATTGGCCTAGTGGTTAGAGCGTCCGCCTCAGATGCGGTAGGTCGTGGGTTCGATCCCCGGTCGAGTGATACCAAAGACTTACAAAAATGGTACTAACAGCTGCCTCGCTTGGCACTCAGCATTAAGATGTTAGTGTTAGGAATGGTCGGCCTGGTGTCAGGATAATGTGACTGGGTGGGACATCAAGCTACATGTCTGCGGCATGATGCCCCAGTGCTAGATAGATATTCACTATAAACTGCCACACTGCAGACATTGTAGCATATGACTGAAAAATAGTTAATAGTTAAAGCTACCTTAAAAATCATAATCACATCACATCTAAAAATCATAATCACATCACATTGCAGATAATGCAGAGCTTATCCTGAAATCTGTACAATGGAGCATGACACATGTTACTCTCAACAAGGTTCTCCACTAATTAACTGTGCTTCAATTGGTCAAATAACCATGGACTGGTTTTATGTTTCAATGCGTATTGGTATGTTTTCAACTAATAATAAAATATAAAATATAAAAAATAACCCTGACAATCACAGAAAAAGTGGAAATCTGCCCAAAAAATAGAAAATCTTACCCCTGCAATATGCTATCATTCAGATCACAGACTCTGGACTCACCTATATAAAATGTCTTAGTGGCAATACATTTTAATGTTTCGGTATATACCCTGAAAATTAATATTTTCACCAAAGTCAAAGCATTATCACTCAAATGACACCTATTCAGACCTCTTATTGCACATGTACTAAAGATAATCCAGGATAATTATTCAATAAAATAATTGTTATTTTCAGTACCAGCACTGGCCTGAGGAAGATCTGATATTGGTAATTTTATCTCAAAGTGATTTCCCCTAGAGAGGTTTCAACTGTGAGTGGAAGAGTTCACACTTTGGCAAAATTGATGGCTCAAATAATATAACTTCCATTCTGCTAACATTGAAATTATTAGATCAATTTTAAAATTCCAACAGGAGAGATGAAAGCAAGGGGCCTGGGCTGGTGACCAATACTGAGGACACTATTACAATTTATTATTGTTCTTGTTTGATCTATTACTAATATTAGCTTTTATCTATTAATATTAGTAGTAGCAGCCATAATATCTTTCCACCTGAGAAAAATACTGAAGCAAACTGGGTAATATAGCTCACTTCCAATTATTATTTATTGAACAGAAGTTTTCCTTTCATAGCCTTCAGTTTCAGCTTTCATTTTATTTAAAAAGAGATTTTTCATAATGCATACAATATCATGTAAGACTCAGTGTTTTATCTACCCATGTGTAATGGGTCAAATGCGCAGACTTTTGCAGACTTTTGCAATTTGATGCACAAAAATTGTCATGGCACCCCAAGGCTAGTCTTATTGATTAACAAAAAACAAAGGTTCTGTCTAAAACTTGTCACCTTGTCACTGATTGGTAGATTCAATAAACTGACACTTCCCAATATTATGTTTTGCTGATTAAGGTTTGGTCCAACTACTTTAATGGCTAGATTACAACTCTCCTAAACAGGTAAAACACCTGCACAGCAGTTTCTTACTCCGTTATCAGATATCAGGTTATCAGATATCAGAATACTCATCAGAATACACTACACAGGATTTCAACTGAGTGTGAAACCTGGAGCTGACCTTATGTGATCTGTAACTGTCACATCATTTGTAGCAACAGGATGCTAGAACTGTATAATCACCATACCAGAGAAAGAGGAGGAAAATAAATACATGATTATAAAGTGATTTTCATGAGAAACTAGTTTATGTGCACCTTTGTCACTCAATGAAACAACAAATTTATATTCCTTAATTGCATGCCTTGCATTGTTCCAAGATACTGTCAGCATTTGACTAAAAATGGGGTCCAAGGCAAACAAAATTAAAAAAGATTCAAAACATATTTAATTATCTTTTGGACTGCTTTTATTAACGATCAATGATAATAGCATTATTATTGAACCAGTAGAGCCTTCATCATCCAAAGATGAGGTAATGGTTACTTGTAAGATAAAACAATTTATGCAGCCATGGTTGAAAACAAAGCTCCCTACATTTTAAAAAAAGTGGTCAAGTCAAGTGAAGAATGTGAGAGTAAAGATGCCTTTACATCTTACCATAGAGGCTAAAAAAACCTATGATCAAATGTGCAAAAATCAAAGAAATTTCAGAACAGTACAGTGGCAAGGCATGTTGGGTTGCCAAAACACAAACTGCTGATTGAAGGTCCACAACACCAAGCAGATTTGAATGCAGGTTTACAAAAACATTCTTCAAAAAAAGACATAATAGTGAAAGTGATATGCAATTGTGTACATTGCTGAGTGTAGAAGACATCCCTTTTTAAAATACAAATTTCTTAGCTTAATACACGACTTAGTGGCTGCAGAAATTGATGCCATTGGCATTTTGAAGAATTCTGCCATCCAGTATGACTCGGCTACTACCTGTTCAGAGTTACTGGAGAGCTTATCAAATGTTGTTGAAAACAATCATGCATATGGCCTGCAGAATTCTTCATTTGTGACAGCAGTGGCAGATGAAAGCACTGACAGCCAACAATAAACACCTTGTATTACATGCTTCTGATGACATGAATTCATCAATAAGATTTTTAACAGATACAGATTGTTCAGATGCTTCTGACCAAGGAATTGCTCTATTGGCTTTAGTCACATAAAACTAATTTTTGTTCTGCATTGAAACAAACTAATTATTTTTTTTAAAACAACTGAAAACTTAAGATTCATAGGTTTGAATTTTGACTCACCGTTTCTTGCCTTGACGTTTCTTGCCTTGACGAGTCAAATGACTTACATGAAGCCATTTGTAGAGAAAATACTGCACAACATGACCAGGGTTCTCAATATATTTCAAAACTGAAGAGTCAGTTGACCATCTCAAAATGAAAATCTCTTTCAAAACTAAAATCTTGTGAGTCAATTATTTTGGACAGTCATGAGACAATTGCTGTGAATCTTCATTATTGGCAGAGCTGAATAATGAGAAATACATGAACAATATTTTGCAAGATATATACAATCTTGGTTTTTAAAAGTGTTTTTCTCACTATGTTAATGTATGTATATGAAATACCCTAGGATTATTTTATACTTTATCATGTTTTCAACTTTTGAACAAATTCTATTATCAACTGCTCAAATCATTTTTTAAGCAAAAATATACCCATACAACTATGAAGATTATATATTATTCACCTACCAAGGATATACATCACAGAAATGTCAATTCACAATTCAGTGCCACCTACAATAAATGTGTTATGGACACCTAATCAATGGTAATTAAAGCTCAGGTTCCAGCTCAATCTACATGCATCAAAAAGAGGCACAAGTTGAAACTTTTGCATGTCAGAAATGGGTTATTTTTAAATTCCATGCATCAAAACCCAGAGTAAGCATCTGCTGAAAACTGATGACTGGTTTTAACCTAACATTCTTTCACTGCTAAAAGCTATATGTTTAATAAACAGTTACACAAACTACCTAAATTGTATTCATCTATTCATTAATATGATGACATTTCCTTTTGCTTGTGTGTCTTAATGACTCAAATGCTTGGCAAGTTATTGTATTATGTCCCATGGTCTTGAAACATGAACATGAACTCGACACAATTATTACTGACTGAAATTTTTATGGTTACTTTTATTAATTCATATTAGTGGTTATCTCATTTTCACTTGCTCCTCTCTCTAAGTATGCATGTATGTATATGACTCAACAATCCAAACTCTTAGCATCTGTACATTAGTCAGTTGTGTTATTAATATTTTCAAGCAAATAATTTATTTGGAAAAAAAAACAGGTGCTAACTGTACCAATACACAGTAAACTGCAACACCAAAGCATAAGATTTCTTAGAAATGACTAAACTCAGATGTATATGAAGTAAATGTTCAACAAATAAAAATGCACTATATACCAATCTAAATAATTTTTTTATCACCTGTCCTTACAGTTTCTGATGTTGAACTCACAATGGACAAACAGGAGAGCTCTTAATACAACCAATCTGCATTATCTGGTGTGAAAATGTATACAAAGTTTTTAACAGACATATACCCTCACTAGAATTTAAATTTTATCCATTTCTGATAAATAGAAATTTCACCCTGTGCATTTTTATGATGCACAGATTTCAACAGAATGGCAGTCCTAATTACCCATGATTCTCACATGGCATTAATTTCCTAAAGAGAGTATGCTTTCCATAACAAACTATTTGTCTGTGATTGACATTTGCAAAACTACTATTTACATGGTGCTGGCCCTTATGCAAAATCAGCATAAACTGGACAGAGCAAACAGGGCCCTGATGTTCACGCTCAAGGGGCATAGCTGAGCCATGGTTAGATTGTTTTAAAGTTCTCTCTGATGTGTATGATAGAGGGAATCAACTGACTTTATGGGATAAAATTTTATTTACTACAAAATTTTTGTAAACTTGCAGTCAAAAAGATTTCTAGCATTTTCTGTAACAACCCCTAATACATGTACATAGGAATAAACGCACAAGCGACTTCAAACCAGACTCTTTATCCTGATTTCTTTGTTCCAAATAAAACATTATTGTAACTATTCATAGACAACACAATGAAGCACTAAAGTCGATATAACTGAACTTGACACTTTTTCCCCCCACAACCAAAACACACAAGAACATGTATTGCACCATGGAAGTACATCTATTTTTGAAAGAGGGCTGTGAAAATACAGAAGAAAAAAAGCAAAGCAGATACTTTTCAACGAGTGTCTAAACTTGCAACAAGTACATAGACAAATAAACCTTAAATTTGCAATATCATTATGGACTGCTATAATGAAATTATAAAATTGGATTACATTCAAAAGACCCCTTCCTCTAAAAATAATGTATGTGGTGATTTGGTTAGAAACAATGGTTTAGTTTATATACCATCTATAAAGGAGCTATGTCTGTAATCTTTTTGCATTTTAGTTGTTGTGAGGTTTAACGCTATTTTTCAGCACATGATAGGCTATACATGGTAGCCAGTATTGATGGTGGAAGAAAAAACCAGGAATATACTGGAAAGAACCACAACCAACAAGAAGCTACTGGCAAGCTTTCTCAAATATCCACATCCTAGACTCGAACCCACGCAAACAGAGGTGAGATGACAGTGATCCGTAATGGACAGCGCTTTAGATCACTTGGCCACTCGAGGCCCCCTTTTTGCATTTTAGCATATTATAGTATATGAAAGTTGTAGTAATGTTTTATAAGCAACAAAGAAATGAGGATGAACAGTATAATCTGAAGACACATGAATTTACGCTGATGTACATTATACAGTGGTTGTTTCAAAAGCATTTAAAATCTTCGAAAGTGCAATTATTGTAAACTTTTAGAGGTTTATTTTTTTAATTGAGTAAGGGTACTTGATCAAGCTTTTTTACTAACTTGCAATTACAATAATGTGCTACAATGGGTTTCAGTGTGGTTTCTATTATTATATTTTAAAATCATATGTATGTATGTATGTATGCATGCATGCATGCATGCATGCATGCATGCATGTATGTATGTATGTATATATGTATGTATGTATGTATGTATGTATGTATGTATGTATGTATGTATGGCTGATATGACTAGAAGAGCTACCTGTGATAATGTTTACTTTATTATTTTGGAACTCACCGGTCCAAAGGTAGAAATGACAGTATGTATATATGTATGTATCATATGAATGTATGTATGTATGTATGGGGCTTAAGCCATTTTTTCAGCACACAATAGGCAATACATGGCGACCAGTATTAATGGTAGAGGAAGAAACCAGGAAATCTGCAGAAAGAAAGAACCACCGGTACTGAAGAAGCTTCTGGCAAGCTTTCTCACATATCCACATTTGTCGAGTCTACTGAACCCACACAGACAGAGGTGAAGTGGTAGTGATCCATAACATATGTATGTATGTATGTATGTATGTATGTATGTATGTATGTATGTCTGTCTGTCTGTCTGTCTGTCTGTCTGTCTGTCTGTCTGTCTGTGTATATATACATAGTAGGCCCAACTTCATGAAATTGAGCAGTGATATCTTGCTCCAAAAAGTGTTAATGGTCAGTGAGCTATTAAAACCTGCAAGTGAATGTGTAGAATTTTTTGTCACCATAAGCTAATTGATATCAACACCACATGAATACATTCCACCTTGGGTTACAACAGTGCCAGAACTTACTGGCTACAACAAGGGGGCATCTCAAACAATAATCTAGAGACTTTTTACATCCAAAACATCAGAGAGCGAAGTAGTTTTTGCTTTCCTAACTGAAAGAAAAACAATTTTACATTTCTCATACTACTTTTTCAACCACTTTGCCAAAAAGCATGATCTCTGCACTTCACTCGCAACTGTAACACCATACAATGATGCGTGGTAATCAAGTTAAAAATACTTAAGTGTATGCAGCAAGCTGTTGATCAATTATTTTACTCTTGCCAAATGTGGGATGTTTTATGACACGATATAAGCATGTAATCAAAGCTGATGTAGTATGGTGGCTTTCAAGTCTTTTTAAAAAAATCATTTAACATTTAATTTTTTTTGTACTGCTGAATTGTTCTTGCAATTCTCAAGAAATTTACAGAGAAATTCAGCTTTCTCCCCATGTTTAAAAACAAAAACACTAAGAAATATGAAACTGTGGTACATCTCACGTCCAACTCTGAAGCTTTCTCATTAGTAAGAAATGTGGCCTGATTGAGTAATGGAGAGCAACTTTAAATAACAATCCACAGAAAAACTTGCAGACTGAGTATTGTTGTTTTGCTATTGCCACATTCCAATGCTGAAATGAGCAAATTTGGACCAGACAGCTACTGAGAACATGTTACGTGTCAAACCTGATAATCACATTTAATGTTGATAGTGGTCACCAGTCAATGACCTTATGAATGAAACGAAAAATACTTTTTGTTTTTAAACAAATCTTGGCAGTGAACTTCTTCAAGTCATGCATCTCTTCCTTCATCACTGAACTGCAATACAGTGGCCCATATTAATAACAATATTTCAGGAAGCATATGCTAGTGATGATCATTTTGACCCTCCAAAAGTAACAATTGTAAGAAGCCTAGGGCATCAGTTACAAAGAACCGTGAAGGTGTTTAAATTCATTTGGAAAAATTTGACATCAGTTTGATCCACATATAATAAACAATTCCAGCTGCACGATCATGACTAGAAATGTACACAATAACTATGCCACATAGCGGTCATGTAACTTGAAATCGTGCAAATTTTGGCCTCACTGCCTGTAACTTACATTGAAAAATATTTTGTTCAATTAATTTTAGTATTATTTATGTTAGCCATTCACAAATTCTATTTGGGGGCGGGTGTTAGACAATTATTTTAATTATTTTTTAGTCTTCACATAAAAAAAATTAAATTAAAAAAATTCATTTGAAATCTTGTCAATGTAAACTTTGCACAAGCTGGTGGATACAAATCTAAACAATGTCACATCTGCGTTCTCCATAAATGCTGTATTTCCATGCTGACTTCATTTGGTACCTACATTTGCCACCAACAAAGAAAAAAAAGCAGTTTTATTCCCATGCTGGCTTCATTTGGTTCCCACATTTACCACTAACAGTTTTATTCCCATGCTGGCTTCATTTGGTCCCTACATTTACCACCAACAGAGAAAAAAATGCAGTTTTATTCCCATGCTGGCTTCATTTGGTTCCCACATTTACCACCAACAGAGAAAAAAAAACAGTTTTATTCCCGTGCTGGCTTCATTTGGTTACCACATTTACCACCAACAGAGAAAAAATGCAGTTTTATTCCCATGCTGGCTTCATTAGGTTCCCACATTTACCACCAACAGAGAAAAAAATGCAGTTTTATTCCCATGCTGGCTTCATTTGGTTCCCACATTTACCACTAACAGTTTTATTCCCATGCTGGCTTCATTTGGTCCCTACATTTACCACCAACAGAGAAAAAAATGCAGTTTTATTCCCATGCTGGCTTCATTTGGTTCCCACATTTACCACCAACATAGAAAAAAAAAGTTTTATTCCCGTGCTGGCTTCATTTGGTTACCACATTTACCACCAACAGAGAAAAAATGCAGTTTTATTCCCATGCTGGCTTCATTAGGTTCCCACATTTACCATCAACAGAGAAAAAAATTCAGTTTTATTTCCATGCTGGCTTCATTTGGTTCCCACATTTACCACCAAGAGAGAAAAAAATGCAGTTTTATTCCCATGCTGGCTTCATTTGGTTCCCACATTTACCACCAACAGAGAAAAAAATGCAGTTTTATTCCCATGCTGGCTTCATTTGGTTCCCACATTTACCACCAACAGAGAAAAAAATGCAGTTTTATTCCCATGCTGGCTTCATTTAGTTCCCACATTTACCACCAACAGAGAAAAAAATGCAGTTTTATTCCCATGCTGTCTTCATTTGGTTCCCACATTTACCACCAAGAGAGAAAAA
The DNA here is from genome assembly GCA_016746295.1 of Potamilus streckersoni. Classification (NCBI taxonomy): domain Eukaryota; kingdom Metazoa; phylum Mollusca; class Bivalvia; order Unionida; family Unionidae; genus Potamilus; species Potamilus streckersoni. The sequence continues at coordinate 1,190,400 of JAEAOA010000435.1, forward strand.
AATGCAGTTTTATTCCCATGCTGGCTTCATTTGGTTCCCACATTTACCACCAACAGAGAAAAAAATGCAGTTTTATTCCCATGCTGTCTTCATTTGGTTCCCACATTTACCACTAAGTTTTATTCCCATGTTGACTTCATTTGATCCCAAAGTTTACAACCAAGAGAGACATAAATGAAGTTGTATTCCCATGTTGATTTTATTAGGTCTTTACATTTGCTATCGCTAGAGACATGATACAGAGGAGGAGTGAACAAGATTCTGCACTGAACAGTCATGCTGTGTGGAAAATGTAGTATCAAAGATCACTTACAAGAGATAACCATTCCAAGCAGTGGTGGACAATGTGCAAGAATACTGAGTGATAGCCGAAAAGATGCAGGACACAATAAGCAATATACTGTGTACAGAATAAAATTTGTAAATTCTTACTTCCTTCATAGTAATTTTCAAATGAATGCTGCCTATGCAATCTAGAATAATCAGGCCCATATCGGCTATTGGAACTATTTAAAGAATCTTCCTTACGAGTGCGAGAAGATGACTTGTCACTGGTTTGCTCTGCCTGTCGTGATGTGGATGGCTTCTGTAATTGGAAAAATAATGACTGAATAGATAAACAATATCTAATAGGCTATTCAAACAGAAATTTCTGCACTTACACTAATATTTATGCCAAATACAAGTGATCTTACATTTCGTTTGCATTCATTATATTCATTTGGTATGACTCTTGCATAAAGTATACACAAAAAATAAAAGAATAATTAATGTTTCCTTGTTTTGTGTTAAAGTACTTGCTTGAGTTTTCACGATTAGAATCACAGCCATGAAAGTTTCAACAACTCAGGTAAGGCTCTGATATTGTTGTAGGAAGCTATTAGGTTTTATAAATTATCAAATTCAGCTGATTTGGTGATGTTGACGCAGACAAAGAACTTGTAAATTTTGAGTACAAGAAATTGCAGCTACGGTTGGTTATGCAGCTTCACTGACTTAATGGTAAACAAGTTCTCTTAAAGCACATAAAAAAATTCTTCTGTCAAAAATATTATACAGCTATAATAATCGGATTTTACTCTTAAATTTTTCCATACATAATATGTAAAATGGTTAAAATTGCTGTTAAATTTAACATACACTTTACAGGCTTAACAGGCCTATGTATGGAGTAGACTAGGTAAGGGGTGTTCTATTTATAGCACACTGAACTGGGAATTTTGCTATATGCATATAAAGGGCTAAAAAGTTATACACTTTCTGAGGGAAAGGGTTAAGAGCTAAAGCAACAGTCAAGTGCCTTGCCCAAGAACACCTGCTATATACAATTTTTTAATTTGTCATGCCACTAACCATAAAACTATCACTTTTTTAATTTGTCATGCCACTAACCTTAAAACTATCACCAGGATAAATTGCAAACCAAGGCGTGGATCTCATTGTTTTAAACAAAATGCCATCTTTGTTGATCATGAAAACATTGTTATCAAAACAGGCAAATGAAATCCAAATATACTGCTCAGTTTATCATAAAGAAAATGGTGGTAAGTGTCTACAAATTTGAATCCACACTGTGAAATTCTCATTTTGTGATACTTACTGTGGTATCAGGGGATGGAATCTTCAGCCACGCTGGTGCAAAATCATGCTTCGGTGCGTTGTTTGTGGCCATCACAAGAAGTTAACCATAGTGAATGCCTGCAATGTGAAAATAATATTTTAGCATTCAAGAGCAATCAAAATTAGTGTTTCATATAAATTGGAATAAAATTTTATGACATAAATTAGACAATTTTAAGACTTAAATTTCTTAAGATTTCAAAAATGTTTTACTTTGGATCAAGATCATCTTGCATTGCCAATTTGGATATATTTGGACACCTATAAACCCCTAAAATCCCAAAACCAAGAAAAATTGATGTAACATTCCTCCCCCCAATCCGGAAAACAAAATTCTGTTCTCTCTGTATGCAAACCGTGAACCATGGTTCTCCACTGGATTTTGAAGTTGCAATTCAGGTTTACTTCCTCAAAAAAAAAACATTCAAAGAGCAGCCTTATATGGCCTACAATGTTGAATACAAATCACTAACAACAGGAAGTTTGAATGTATGTTTCTACCTTGTCATAGATGAGAACGGCAGATAAATAGATGGAAAGTATACATCTGTCCATAATATGCAGTATCCTGGAAAACATCCAGTAAATCACATAAAAGTGCACCACCAAACAGTGACAGACCGTCGTATGATAGAAAAATCATCAAGTTAATGTGTATCGATAATGTATCACATCATTGCTGTGTATCATGAATCGTATCTACATAATTTATGGTATTAGGGTTGTGTGAGTGTATCACTTTGTGAACTGTCCATATCAACTTTGTTCAGTTGAATTACGAGAAAATGATCCAACATGAAAAGAATGGAAATGTTCAATCCGAGAATTGAAAACCTGACATGTAATTAGGCTGGGTATTATATTCCAAAGAGGATAGAGTGAATGAGAAAAAAAGAAACATAGCAATGTTGACCTATCACTAACAGTAATTTGAAAGAAGACTAGCAGCAACCAGGTGACTCTAATATGCTGGCCATTTGAATTAGATCAGCAACTCATTTATTCGATGAAATTGTTTTCCTGTTGAAAAAGCGGCTTATTCGATTTCACAACAATTTGCTAAATGATTAAGAGAAAGTGAATAATTCAAATGATAAGTTCAATTACATTTTATGTAATTAATTGTTAATTTTATATGCAGGTGCTCGTGTTGTTCTATTCTATAGCTCTGTTCAGATCTTTCTTACTCAATCCATTAATTTCATATTACATTTTATTGTTTCCTTGATCCAGACCATGGCTGATCATCTAATCTAGATAATGATAACCAAAGCACCAGTGGGATATCACACATGGTTATCTGTGATAATGATAACCAAAGCACCAGTGGGATATCACACATGGTTCATCTGTGATAATTTTATCCAAAGCACCAGTGGGATATCACACATGGTTCATCTGTGATAATTATAACCAAAGCACCAGTGGGATATCACACATGGTTCATCTGTGATAATTATCACCAAAGCACCAGTGGGATATCACACATGGCTCATCTGTGATAATTATAACCAAAGCACCAGTGGGATATCACATATGGTTCATCTGTGATAATTATAACCAAAGCACAGGTGGGATATCACATTTGGTTCATCTGTGATAATTATAACCAAAGCACCAGTGGGATATCACACATGGCTCATCTGTGATAATTTTATCCAAAGCACCAGTGGGATATCACTCATGGTTCATCTGTGATAATTATAACCAAAGCACCAGTGGGATATCACACATGGTTCATCTGTGATAATTATAACCAAAGCACAGGTGGGATAGCACATTAGGTTCATCTGTGATAATTATAACCAAAGCACAGGTGGGATATCACACATGGTTCATGTGATAATTATAACCAAAGCACCAGTGGGATATCACACATGGTTCATCTGTGATAATTATAACCAAAGCACCAGTGGGATGTCACACATGGTTCATCTGTGATAATTATAACCAAAGCACCAGTGGGATATCACACATGATTCATCTGTGACAGTTAACAATAAATAATTTGCATATTTCAAACAGACTTAAACTCTAGGATTCATTGTCATATTTTTATCACAGTGAAAAAAAGATCAAACAACAAAAACTTGTTGACCAATAACAATGTCTAATTGATCAACAATGTAATGAAACTGGCAGTACATTGGAACCCCAGCACACATAAGAGCAGATTGTAGAAGTATACCTTTATGTAAAGTACAGTTTTTGGATATAATGCATGGACAAGTACATTTCTGGCTGATATCAACTTATGACATATATTTAAAAAATGATGCTAAAAAGAAACAAAACATTTTAACATTTTCCTAGAAGATACAAATAGAACAAATCAACCAGATGCAATCTTTCCCAGTGACAGAAAATTCAGTGTCCCAAAGACAGCATGTTTTTCAGTCATCACTACAATGTTTGCAGTGTGACAGTCTAGCACCTGGGAATCAAGCCACAGACACACAGCATCATATCCCACCCAGTCAAATTATTCTCACACCAGGCCAACCAGTCCAACTTTTTAATGCTGAGTGCCTAGCAAGGCAGCTGTTCCAGGGGTCATGCTACCAGGCGAAGTGAGCAAAAAAGTGAGCAAAAAAGTCGACTCAGAATGGTAAACTTCACCTTATTCTGTTAGGAAAGTGAAAACTACTTCACCCTCCGATTTTCAGACTGAAAATGGCTATAGATTATGATTTTTTAGATGCCCCCTCGCAGTAGCCATTAAGTTCTGGCACTGTTGTAATCCAAGGTGAAATGTATCATTATGTATATAGTAATTGCTTTTAAAAAAATGTGATCGGTGAAGAGTGTTTTCTAATGTATTTCTTGTATTTTTTATAAATGAAGATTTTAACAGCTGCATTTGCATATTTTCAAGATAAAATCAGTTTAAAATGGTATATCAACTTTTAATGGCGGACATCACTAAGTATGTAATATACCACATTATTAAACAGTCTGTATTCCTAAATAAATGGGCAAATAGATTCAGGAAAATATATAACATAATGAAAACAAAGTTTAAATATGTCATATGAGATTTAGCCTAAATATTTAAAAATGTAGGTCAGAAACACAGGACACTCTCTCTTGTTGAATTCTCTCTTATGGAATTGGAAACATGCTGCATGGTCAAAGTTTTTCCTAATCTACCATAATTTTCGTGAAATCATAAAAGAGATATATAGTAGTGAAGTAAATACTATTTAACCAATTTATATTATTAATACCAGAAGCTAGATAAAAATTGCAACCATAAATATGTAGTTCTATTAATGAATTTGTTGTATCAAAGCAAGAAAGTGAATTCTTGTATTAAGAAAAACCCTCTCTCTAAAAATAGACGCACTCACTTGGTGCAATATGTGTTCTTGGATGTTTCAGATTTGGGGAGAAAAGGGTCTAGTGTAGTTATTTATTTTTTTTAGTGCTTCTGTGTGTTGTCTATGAATAGTTACAGTAATGTTTTATTGGGAACAAGTAAATCAGGAAGAAGAGTAGTAAATCAGGAAGAAGAGTATGTTTGAAGTCGCTTGTGCATATTTATTCCTATGAGATGAATTAGGGGTTATTTCAAAGAATGCTAGAAATCGTTTTAGACTGCAATTTTACACAAAACTTGTACAAAATAAAATAAAATAATTAAGTGGTAGTTTATTAGGCACTTTTACCAACTTGCAATTACAAGACTAATCTTGCTACTGATTTCAATTAAAATTAATTACAATGTATAGCTTCAGCTGTGTCTTTTTAAGTTGTATGGCCAATTTGCCTGAATCTCAATCCAAACACACATATACTACAAGTAGGAATAGAATGGGCATGAATATAATAATTTTTTATACATGTACAAAATGGGTAGATAAAAAGCATGACATTTTTAAACTTGAAAATAAGACATTGTTTAAAACTGTTAAAAGCATACTGAGAAATGGAGCACATAAGAATGCTGTTGTTGTTGTTGGGTTTTAGCACCATTTTTCAGCACATGATAGGCTATTCATGGCGGCCAGTATTAATGGTGGAGGAAGAAACTGAAAAAAAAACCCGGAAAGAACCACCGACCCACCGACCCACGAGAAGCTACTGGCAGGCTTTCTCACATATCCACATTCGCTGAATCCTTGACTCCAACCAACACAGACAGAGGTGAGATGGCAGTGATCCATAATGTGATCCATAATGGACAGCTTTAGACCACTCACCACGGCCCCCCATAAGATAATGCAGCTTTATATATATATATATATATATATATATATATATATATATATATATATATAGTAGTCCCCCTCTTGAACAGCCACCCACTCCTTACAGCCAGAATCTGAAGGCACCAATGAAATTGTGTTCAAAATTACCCCTCCTGAAAAGGCCACCTGGCTAACGCGCCCAGCATATTTTTGCAAAAACATAAAATTTACCCCTCACAAGCGGCCATATTTTATTTTGTAATATGTATCTAGAACAATTTTTTTTTTCTAATTGTGTTAAGTAATCCGATTTCTGTTTCCCAATGTCAGATTTTCGTTCTTCAAAAAAGTGTTCTACATGTACCACTAAGGTTAATATTATATCCTTTACACCTCACCAGAAGCCACATTTATTCCTTAAAGCCAAGAAAAACTCATATTTTATTCCTTATATAAAGGTAATCCATATATCCTTACTTGTGTTATCATAAGATGTCTGGTTTATCCCCTGATAATTATTCAGATTACACTTAGTAATAGTAGTAACATCAGAAGGGGCAATATTGATGGACAAGACCAAAGTCTGCCCCAAAAATGGTTTGATAGCCTTTATGGCTTCCCTTTGCTAGATGTTGAACTTACATAATTAATGGCTATTACTAAACAATTGTAAAGTTTAACAGCTATTGTTCAGATCAAAAGCGGTGTACTTATCCATTTTTTGAACTTAAAGAGTAAAAACAAAATAAATATAAAAACAATAGGGTACCAGACTGCAACTAATGAATCATGTGACAAACAAACCCTGCCTTTAAAAATATACCTTTAAAAATATACCGCATCTGTTTAAATGCAGAAAAAAAAATTGTTTTATCAATCTTGTAGTTGCAACATTGATGATTATTACTGAAGTAATGTCAAGATCACATGGTCAACATGGGCTAAAAAAAACAACAGGGTACTAGACAAAGACAGAAAAATCATGTGACAACACAACTTATTGCTTCTATAAGAAGAAAGAATTTTGTCTGTGTCTGTGTCCTCTGCATAATTAAATTGCATACAGTTAGCAACATGGAATAACTCATTACAAAACATTAACATGTCATCACGTAAAATGAAGATGATTATTTCAGAAAACATTGGTTATTATAGTGTACCATATGGTTATTATAGTCTACCATATCGGGAGAGGTGTGGAGGGGGACTGGTCAAACAAATTTAGGTAGAAAAGACTTGAATAAAACAATTTTATGTTGAAAAGACTCAAATAAATAACATAGTAACCGATAAGTTATTTAGCAGCAGTGGGAAAATGGAGCAAATGGAAAGAGAATTGTGTATGTACCAAGATTCAAATAACGTTTTTGAATGGTTCTGCAATGTGCATGACAACACCCGCTCCCACACTTATGCAGCCAAGAATAAAAACTATTAATTCATATTCAGTTGAAATAAGTCAACTATTATAGCACAAGAACAGTTTAATATTTAATGTTGCTTTTAAATGAAGATATTAAATGCTTTGAAAAATGAAGCTTTCTTACTACGTACATATACTTCTCACAAAAAATTTAGTCCCCCTCTGGAAAGGCCACCCGCCTTATAAGGCCACTTTCCCCATGCAGAAGGGGTGGCATATAAGAGGGGGACTACTGTAAATATATATATATATATATATATATATATATATATATATATATATATATATATATATATATATATATATATGTTTCCCTTACGCACAATAGTGCATTTGGGGCACAATAGTGCATTTGGGACACGCTCTGGAAAAAAATTTTGTTCTGCATTTTTTTCAGCACAGGATTTGCAAAATATAATCAGGATTTATTTAATATCCAACTAACTGCCTTAGAGATGGCATTGTGTATACTTCGATTATTCATCATTAGGGATGGCATCAGGAATATTTTTTTCCAGTTTCCTGTTTTGTATGCTCGGTGTTGCACACTACAATGCTGAGCATACAAAGCAGAGAACCAGACTATATATTAGTCAATATTATGACAGTAGCTTCTCCTGATCTCGGAAGCTCTCAAGCAGATGTTTAACCTCAATTCTTGTTGCACTAAAATGTGATCTTGAGATGAAAACAGCATGCACTAAGAATCATTAGTGAAGAAAGTGAAAGAAGCAGACCACAAAAGAGTAAATGTGGATCTGACTCTAATGAAAAACGATAAAATATTTCCTTGACTAGAATTACAGGTGTGACTTGGTGATTGTGAAGACTAAACAAGTAAATAATCCTTTGGTGACATGTTTGAGAATTTTTAAAATCTTTCCTTCATCACCAGAAGATATCTTTTGAACACATTATCACCTAAAACAATCTTTCAGAACAAAGCAATAAGTAAACTAAACCTACGGAGACAAATCCATTATTTGGATTACAAATTCAGGGTTCATTGAAGATTTTAAATTCAAGGGGTCGTTGCAGATTTTTCTAACTTTGCTGCAATGAAAGAAAGATCTAAAAGTTCAAGTGTAACTTTTTAAAGAGAAGATGAATCATTAGCCTCTGATTTTTGGATAAATGTGTTTTAGGACAAAGTACAATGAAACAGATGATAGTACACATTTTATGACAGGCAGTAAATTAACTGTCATTTTGTTATAAAGATTTATATGGAGTTTTGTATTAGCTTATTTGTAATAACTTTCCAGGTACCTCTAATAACTTCCTTCTTGTAATGTAGATGTTATATTTGGATGATCTCCTGAGTTTAGCTTGTATACAACTAGAAATATCAAACAAAGTAGGAACTTTTAACGTGTTTTCTGAATGCTGAAATTTGTATCCAAAATGGCGGAGTTTGAACAAATTTCAAAAAAAATTATCGGAGGATTTAATAATTTCAACCTGGTAAATTTGGATGAAAATGAAAGATGTCCTGAGAGACAATGGAATGCACTTGTGGGTGACAGTAATTACTATGAAGAAAACTTTGAAGGTTTTGAACCAGAGGAATTGTATGCTCCACATGGTTTTGTTTGGACGAAGCTGGAAAACCAAAGAGATTTGTTTCAGTTTTCTGACAGAATTGGACATACCCGAGTGTTAGATGGCTCCAGGAAAGCTTCGGAATATTTTCACATATTCTATTCAGATAAAGTTTTTGGAAAAATTGTCTGTTTAACGAACTTCAATATGACGATCAAACGTGGCAGAGCATTATAGGTGTGTGGACAGATCTCACCTTGGAGATCATTTTGGTTCATTTTATAGAATTTTATATATTATGGACACCATGAAAGAAAGACTTGTATTGCTACTGTGATTATTCAGAACTTTCTAAGTTTTCTAAGAATTAAAAAAAAATTACTTGTATTTTACCTGTTGTGTTACCTTTTGTACCTGCAATTTAACAGCTGTAATAGATATGCACATTTTAATTAATTAGTCATGAAATTTGATTTTTAACCTTGATTTTGACACCTAATCCAGCCAGATATCTTTAACATTGACAAAGTTATATTGTTTCAAAGTCCAGAAGTCATTTTGCTTTACAACTCCAAAGTTACTTAGTGTTGAGGACTTAATGCCTACAAAGTTACTTAGTGATGAAAGGGTTAAACTAAAAGGAAAATTAACTAATGAAATTATTCTTTAAATGAGTAATGCATGTGTTAATTGTGCCTATTGGGAGGGAGGGAGGGAGGGAGAGAATATTGTGCAAATTGCAATATCCTTTTCCAGCTGAAAAAGTATGGATTACATGAAAATTTGTTGGTACATTTTCGATTCCCCCATTTTTTATTTGACCCCCAGTTCTGACACAAAGAGGTTTTATTACCCTCAGTTTTACACTCCTGGGGGATATATATATATATATATATATATATATATATATATATATATATATATATATATATATATATATATATATATATAGTCAAACCCACTTATCTCAACCTTGGTTATTTCTCTTCCAACCCTATTAAGTTGATGTTTTTGAACTGCCAAATTCTCTCTTTGTCTTAGCATTTACCCAGGATTCTTTTATGTCCCTGAACCCTTATATCTGGAGTTCAAAAGAAGGCCAAATTTGCCAATTAATGTTGGTTATCTCTGGATCCCCTTGACCAGATCCCCTGGACAAATCCCTGGAGATTTTTTCCCCTTATTGGAGACAAAATGTCCAATCTGGTGACAGACTTTTTGGTTATTTTATTTGTACAATCTTGGCTTTTGATGGTCTAAATAAAAGGGGAACAGAAGAAAGCTACAAACTTAACTAAGTAAGGAATTGGAATCAAGCAGGATACAAATAATCCTTTGTTTGTAGGACAACCCAGTCTAGTGCACATTGTTACATCATAATCTGCTTATGCTGACCTTGGTTGGAGTACCCTATGTTTTGACCATCAATTATGCTACCATACTATACCTACAACTGAACTACAACTGAAGGACTTCTGAAGATGGAATAGAACATATAAAATTAATGGAATGGCTAATCCTTCTGTTTGTTGGTGAAGAAATAGCAAACAACAAATAAATAACTTTTGCATAATTAAAAATAATTATTTATTTCTCAAAATACAGAGTGAAAGAATCCCTATATTGGGTGTTAACTTATGCTACAGTAATATATATGGTCCAATATTGCCAGGTGTTCACTCCTGTAAGTGTGAAATTGGTGGGAATGGATATACTATTTTGCAAGAATACAGTCTTTCAATTTTTTAATTTACATGTACTTCTTATGATTGGTTAAGTTTATGCTAGCATGTGACTTGCCAATAAAATTATCATACTTGATTAACTGTGCATGTGCTGAGTTTACAGTTTGATGACCAAGTTCACAGTTTGATGACTGTTGGTGAGACTGTGATGACTGACCACCAACTGTGTTGACTGACTGAGGAGAGACTGATTGGGACTGACTGACCAGACTGTGATGAGTCGGCCAGTATAAGGTCAGTATAGTGTTCAATCCAAAGACCTTTTTTCTCACTCTTATTGATTTTGTCTGAAGGATAACATGCTGTAGCTATTGTTTACATACTTTTCAGAGCTGTCAGAGCAAAATGACTCCCAATTTAATTTTGACACCAGTTAGCTTTTTGTAAAAACAAACTACACCCCACACATTTTTTTTTGTTTATTTTTGAGCGATTTTTGTGTTTGCAATGTTGGAGAATATAATAAAGGTTTGTATCAAGAATTGAAGGTGGTTTGTATTGAATACTGGTAAATCTCTGCTGTTAGTTGGTGCACATAAGCCTTTTGTTAACAAAATTGTATAGGCAACGCTGTTGTTTAAAAAAAAAAACATTCAAAAAATATGTGCATGTACATTCTCATTTACCAATGCACATCATATACATAATGAAATTTTAAGCATATGTTATTATATTGATGCCATATTGGTTTTTTTATTTATCTGGATCAAACCCCTAGGCCGTGACATAACCAGGTTCATATATATATATATATATATATATATATATATATATATATATATATATATATATATATATATATATATATATATATAATTTCGCATTTCTTGCTTTGGTCTCACTTCCCCTGGTTTAGTTTCCTAGTTTCCTTTTCTCCTGGTTTAGCTCCCACTTCTCCCTGTTCTGACCATAAGGAAAAGTCACTTCTCCCTACAATTTAAGTCTAGCTTGACCCCTGCTGTTCATACATTTTTACAAGTCTTTGGTATGACTGCCAGCCCAAATATAGCCAAATGTTTCCTAAGAAAACTGGAAATGGGTCAGAAAGGACGGCTATGGAAAAGGTTTAGGTTAAAAAGGTCAGGTCCAGAAAGACTGTTAATGGATCATAAAGGACCAGGATGGAAAAGGCTCAGGTTAAAAAGGAGTTTAAAATCTTTATTTATCTTTACAAGATTAAAAATGCTGATATTTTTAATCATTTTGTTACCAGATAATTCCAATTCATCATCATACAACTCGGCCATTTTGGATGTACCTATGCCACTTCGAAGATATCCATTTATAGATAGGAATAAAAACCTTCCTTGTAAAAAACCTACCTTAAAGTCTAAATGTATTCAAACAGAATGCAAATGAATTATTGTATGAATGAAATATTTACTATATGGGAATTACAGACATTAACCAATCAGAATTTATGCCAAAACAAGACAGATATGTGAAACAGGAATAGGTTTACAGTGTTGAGCATGAGTTATTTGTTCTGGACCCATTACCAGTTTGTAATGTTAAAAGGGTTAGGATTTTTTTTTAAAAAATCTCTTGTTCGACACAAAGATATCTGTAGAAAACATTTTCACCTAAGTCATTCTTATACAACAAAGAAATCAGTAAACTTGCAAAGAGAAAACAATTAATTAATTTAACAAAAAAGGGGGTCATTGAAGATTTTGTTGGTTATTAACTGCTGCAATGAAAGAAAGATCTAAAAGTTCAAGTGTAACTTATTAAAAAAGATGAATCATTAGCCTCTTTGCTTTTTTTTGATAAATGGATAGGAAAGTTGAAGGAGAATTTTCTGGGTGGGATAACTTCAGTTAGAAGGAGGGTCCTGAGAGTCTGAAGTAAGACTGTCGGTACAGTCAGGGTCAACGGATTTGAGTCAACGGTTCAACAAGGAAGTCAACGGAAAGGGAAGCAGAGGTGGAGAAGAAAGTCGAAGGAGTAAAGGAGGAGTGTAGGAGAAATTTAGAGAGACAGATGAGTAGAACCAAGGACAGGGCGAAAATTCTCACACTGATTCAGATGATGAAAATAGGCATAAAAGGGTCGAGCGCTTGGGAAGCTCACATGTTGAAATTTTATTGTTAATTAAATTGTTTTATTTAATTTTACCCCTTTTGTACTTTTGTATTTAATTGTTTAATTTCACCCTTTAGTACTTTTGGATTTAACTGTTGGCATTGCTGACTGGGGGCTCGGAACCATATTCACCTACTTAACTTCTGAACCATAATCGAGCCTGGGTGGGTGCCATACCTAAATTAATTTGGAAACACCCCACCCCATTTTCATATAACCATAACCTTCTAGGGTATAAATAAAAACCCTAACGTGAGAGAGAGAGAGAGAGAGAGAGAGAGAGAGAGAGAGAGAGAGAGAGAGAGAGAGAGAGAGAGAGAGAGAGAGAGAGAGAGAGAGAGCATGTTTGTTGTGCAAGTTGAAATTACTCATGTTCATTCTGTATCCAATTTTTTTTTTGTACCCAAGGTGCTAGTGGTTTTGTACCCATTAATTTACAAGATCAAATATACAGTATTGTCATATTTACCACTTCCTCTCTAGGCCTAATCTTTCTGCACACCTTAGGTATGAGCAAAGCATATCCTGGCAAAAAACTTAACACAAATATTTACAGTAATTGTATTGTTTCACTGTATAAAAGTATCTATATACTAAAAAGAATTCACAAAAATTTATATTGCCAGTAAAAATAGAAAGAAAACATTGGCTAGGCTTAAAATAACTAAATAAGCACACTTTTTCTATCATTAAAGTTAACAAACATTGTCCTATTTCTTGGTATTTAGTAATGTCTAATGTGACTGAAAAAATACAAATGTGTATCCTCTCAACCCAACTATAGACCTGTTTACCCGACTGTATTTGTATGGAATAAAGCCCATCGGTATGGTCATATGGTTATCGAACTGAAAATATGATTTGAGGTTGCATTTATTTATTACTTTTTTAAAATTAATTTTTTTAGCCGTTTTATTTTTTTTATTTCGTTGTTATGTCTCTTCGGTCCGCATCCGCATTTTGTGCCACGTCACTTATTTTGACATTCTCAACATCCGGTTGTTTAAACAAAGGAAAATGCCGCCGACAAGAAAGTTTCCGCGAAACTGATGATGAAAATGGAAAGTCTAACACAGAAAGCAGCATTTTCTACCAGTTTATTCTACTGTGGCTATGCCTTAAACCATGTCAAAAGGAGAACATTTTGTGCATTGCACTGTTTGCAACTTAGACTTTTCCTTTGCACATGGTGGAAGGAATGACTGTTCACACATGTGGAATCATGTGGAATTGACATATGGAATAGGAAAATCATACAAAATTGAAATCATTAGTGAATGGAAATAGAAACATTTTGTCAATGATGAAAGGAAAGGAAGTCAGTGATCAAAACATACTTCAAAAACAAATAACACGTGCTGAGGTGATTCTATGTGATCTGATTCTATGTGATCGTGCTGAGGTGATTCTATGTGATCTGATTCTATGTGATCGCTAATATGAATTTGTATTTAGTACAGCTGACAAGTCAAAGGAAGCAATGAAAAATAATTTATGAACCTTATTTCCATTCTAGTAAATATTGACAAAGACATACTAGATTTTATCAGATAAATAAGATTGCCTTCACCTATCTAGATAAACTTATTATTTTCTAAGTGGATGGGTGGTAACAATGTCATAATGTTTTATATCAAGTTGTCCTTAACCTTGTAAAATAGAGAATTGGCTTTTATTAAAATGTTATGGATATGTGTGAAGCTGAGAAAACAGAATTTCTAGAGAAAGTAACTGAGGTAAACAACAGAATAAATTTGGTTATGTTGTGGTATTTATTTTGTGGTTTTTATCACTATAATATGAACAGGATGTTTAAGTCAGTGGTGTTTAATTTCTGCATATTTGTGTCTTGAAACATAAAATTAACTGAAATCCAGCGTCTTTGCAAACTTATTTACACAATATTGTATAGCCATTATGTTGTGTAATACTACATAATGATAATTATAGTATATTGATAGTATCTACTATTTGTGTGCTGAAAATACTGACTGTGGTCTGAAAATACTGACAGGCATTGCTTAAAATACTGACAGGAAAATTTATGGATAAACAGGTCTGCAACTAGAATTTCTGTGATCTTTTAATAATGGGGTTGAATGTAGATAAAACAATGTTGCTTGATTAAGATTCTCCAAGGACCAATGGTGCCTACAAGGAATACAATAAACCACTCCCTCAAAAACTCCCCCACAAGGAGGTCCAAAAATATGGACTGCATTATAAGGGAAGGTGCGAGTTATCTAGGAACCTAGAACAAACAACACAACAAAAGGTAGACACAAAGGAGAGTTGGTTGGGTTGACACGTTAATATGGAATATTCAATTAATAAGACTAATTGTGTATAAATATCTCTTCCTAGCAGTATATTTTGTTTACTTTTATCCTCAGAGTAACATTAATTTCAGGATAACTTACAGTATATTGAGATCAAAACATTATTCCATGTGGTTTCTTTTCCCTTAACATATGTAGGACTTTGGGCATTGTGTACTACATCACACCTTTTTTTGTTGAATAAATTCTAGTTTTATTGTTTGAGCCAAAGTAGACTTTTAATATAAAAGATTGGCGCTCAACTTGAAAAAAACAATGTTGATCCAACGATGGGTAGATTTGATTGCAGTAGAGGTAAAATGAAAAAGAAAATGAATTATAGTCTGATGATGCTACATCCCTGTTGGTTTGAACCCCCCTAATGATTTAAATAAAGTTTAATGTGATAAAAAGTGCACAGAACTAAGTCAACGGAATCATTGATTTATAATTTCTAACCTGACTATGACCAGCAGAATGGCACTAATATTTTTACTGGCATCCCCTTGCACCTTTCATGATTAACGGACTTTCCACACTAACACTCATATTGCCATATTCCATACACTATGGGGTAGTTTATTTCCATCTGACAACATAATGACTAATTTATCCCATTCCATAACTTACAACTTACCATAATGTTGAGTTTGGAATTATATACCTTTGCACACATGAACATATTAATGAAACTGATTGTTAAATCCATTTGTAAAGCAAATTTTTTTTGTTGTCATTCGTTTCCATTGCTTGATTCAACACTGTAAATACCCCAAGCAGACAACATGTATTTATGTCCTGCCATTCACCCCATTGATGAAAATGGACTGTTCCAGGAATTGGAAATGAGTCTCAAGAATGTCCTTCTTTTACATTGAAAATTTTTGTTCAGATAGAAATGTGCAGGCATGACAGTGTTATGGCAATTCTACTCAGTCAGGTTAGAAAATATAAATAATGAATGACTTGACTAAGTTCTTTGCACTTTTTAATCAAATTAAATGGTTTCGTTATTGAAATCAGTAGGGGGGTACAAATAATTGGGGATGTATAATCGGACTGTAACCATTGTTAACCATAACATGAATATTTGTGATGCATTACTTATATACTTTAGTGATGTTAAGTACATAAAAATATGAAACCATTTTCAATTGGTCAAATAAAATGAATTTTGAGAATGGTAATGACCACAAGAACTTGTGCTGCTATTAGCACATCTTTGAAATTTTTTTTAACTTTATATCCCTTGCTTGATTTGATAGAAAAGACATATTCAATGTGATAAAACAACACTGGTCTCTTTTAATTGATTTTATTAATGCAACAAACACATCCCCACCTTGTTAATCAAAACAAAGCCAGCATGTAATTAGATTCTCACAGAAGTACTCATGGGTTTTGATGTGACTGCCAATGGATTCTTTTCATAGGAGAGAAATTATAGTATTTACATCTAAGTGAAGTTAAGGAATTTCACATAGCAAGACATTTAATTGGTGTTTATTTCATTCTCTATTGCCACCTGTTAGCATTTACCAGAATTTTTTGTTGATCAGTTTCACCAGACTGCTTTTTTACAGTGCATTGACAAATATTTCTCTCAACATATATAAAAAAAAAATGTGATATCTTATTAGAACATGCAGATTTCCCAACATGGATTCTATCTTTACAGGCAATAGTCACCATTTCCTATGATAAAATGAACTACCGCATTTTATGTATTTTTTTTTGTACCCTTCAATTTTTCCTACACAATGCAGTTATCAAAACAATAATTAATTAAAGCTTTCCCTCATAGAGTGCATGGCTTTTTAGTCCTTTAATATGCATGTATCAAAGCTACCCAGTGCAGTGCACTATGCAAAGGTGTGTTAAGCAGTGAAGTGTGTTATGTGTAATAGCAATTTTAACCATTTTAGTTTTTGGTACACATATTATGTATGGAAAGATTTAACTCATTAACCCCTGAGCCAAATAGCTGGGCAGTCCCCTACAGCATAACAGCAGAGATCACCTAGACCAGTGTTAGTCTTAAAACTGTGTACTTAAGATAAAACTTCATTATTCGTTATTCAACTACAGCAACATCTCATCAAACACAATCCTTCTCCTGCACATGTATGATCCATTTTTTCCGTGCATGAATATTTTTATTAGCTTTCTCAGACTTTGAAAAATTGTTAGAGGCAACATATAACCTGAATCGGAAACTGCAAGGATTAAAGTCAGATCTTTTCAAATCTGCACCAGTCTTACTAATTGTCACACTTTTGACACCCATTTTATTGTCATTCTGTCCATAAACCTGATCAAAGTACACTAGAATTTCATCCCTGTTAATGATCATATAGTCGGCAAAATCTTCACTATTTCTGCCACTATCAAAATCATATTTTTTTTCTGTGTTCAGCAGTGTTCATTCTAAGTAAGCTAAAAATTTTATTGATTCAACATCCTGCATATTTAGGAAATGGCTTGAAATTAGCCAATGGTTTGCGATGACTTAACTCCTTGTTCGACTTAACTCCTTGTTCGGGCAAATAAGCTATGCTAAATACTGCCTCTCAAACTCAGTGCCCAGGGTACAAGCTAGGTAAACTGCCTCACTAACGAGGAGGCGCTCTGGAGATGCAGAGAAGCTGCATGAAAAATCATAGCAGAAACTTTTCATACTCCCAATTTACTAATTCTTATCATGATTTTTTTTTTCACCTTCAATACATTTCTTTGGAAAAAACAGGAACCATGCCAGTTATCTGGGTGGGAGATATCAAGGAAGTTATGTACTTAAAACTTCTATTTAAAGCCCAAATTGTATTAAAAAAAAATAAATTATACAAACACATATTAATGATACTAAATGTAGGTGAATCAGGAAGATTAAGGAATTACCAAATTGGCATGCACAAGCCACAAGTGGTTTATACAATTCATGTTCAGTATTATAACAAAGATATTAATGATTTGTTTTGCTTCAAAATTTTCTTTCACAATAAGTATTTGCCTTATTTGAACTTTCTCATATTCTGTAACTTGTATTATTTTTTTTCTCTGTTCATTTTACAAAGGAGAAGTAGCTTCTTAATTATTTCACGATTACTCACTTACAATTGTGACATTGCACAATGATTCTCTACTGCACATTATTTATAGATTTTTTTTAAAGTAAAACAAGGATATGATATTTTTGTATTAGTTACTTTTAGTATACATAATATTAAAAATTAGTAATTGATACAAAAATGTGCCATTTTGGGTCATAGCCTTTTAAGCCTTAGTCTGTTTTGGTCATGGGCCTTTTAGGCTGGTTCTACTAAATCAGTGTATCCCCAGGAGTGTAAAACTAAGGGTCAAAAAAACTTCGTGTCAAAACTGGGGGTCAAATAAAAAATGTGGGGGTCAAAAATGTACTGACGAATTTTCATCTAATCCATACTTTTTCACACAAATGCATTTTCCATTCAAAGGATATTTTTATTAGTTAATTTTTCTTTTAGTTTAAAGTCAAATTTTTAACAGTCTCTATAATTTTTGTAGCAATTAATATTATAGACCAACACATTACATATAAGCCAATACAAAACTCCATATATATCATATTAACAAAACAACAGTTACTTTACTGCCTATTATAAAATGTGTATTATCATCAGTTTCATTGTACACCATCTTAAAACACATTTATCCAAAAATCAGAGGGCAATGAATCGTTCTTCTCTTTAACAAGTTTCACTTGAACTTTTAGATCTTTCTTTCGTTACATCAAAGTTAACAAAGTCTACAACAACAACTTTAATAATCCAAATAATGATTTGTCTCTGCAAGTTTACTTATTTATTTGTTCTGAAAGAGTATCTTAGGTAATAATGTGTTCAAAAGATATCTTGTGGTGATCATTGGCAGATTTTTAAAATTCTCAAACACTGTCATGAAAGGATTATTCACTTGTGTAATCTTTGCAATCACAAAGTCACATTGGTAATCCCAATGCCTTGGATCTGGGGTATTGTAGTCAAGAGAATATTTTATCTGTTTTTCATTCGAGTCAGATCCACATTTACTCTTTGTGTTCTGCTTTTCAATTTCTTTGCTAATGATTGTTAGTGAACATGGTTTTCATCTGAGATCACATTTTAGTGCAAAAAGTGAGGTTAAACATCTGGACATCTTGCTGAACTCCATAGAATCACATGAGAGCTCGTGAGGTGAGATCATGTCAGCTACTCTGTCATATTACCTAATGGTAGTCTGGTTCTCTGC
This sequence comes from Potamilus streckersoni, assembly GCA_016746295.1. Taxonomy (NCBI): domain Eukaryota; kingdom Metazoa; phylum Mollusca; class Bivalvia; order Unionida; family Unionidae; genus Potamilus; species Potamilus streckersoni. The sequence continues at coordinate 1,209,589 of JAEAOA010000435.1, forward strand.
TCGGTATGTTCAGTATTACAGTGTGCAACACAGTGAACATACGAAACAGGAAACAGGAAACTGGAAAGCAGTATTCAGATGCCATCCCTAATAATGTATAATCAGTTATACACAATGCCATCCCTAATGCAAGGCATTGGATATTAAATAAATCATGATTATATTTTGCAAATCCTTTGGTCAAAAAATGCACAGCTAAAATTTCTATGCATCAATTTTCTCCAGTGTGCCCATCCCTGATGCACAACTGTGGGTAAAGGGAAACACTGTACTAAATATTGCTAAGCCTGACAGAGCCATACAAAGTAAGATTAAAAATGCTTATTTATACTGTTTATTATATTGATGAATTAATTAATGTAGCCTAAAGACATATTTATGCAGAATTAAATGACCAAATATTGGGCGACAAAGTTCGAAATGACAAAGTAATATCAAAGTCTCACAAAATCATGTGTAAAATGTTTATTTCTTTACAAATTGTTCTTTTAACTTGTTATCCAAAGAATTTTTTTTTTCTTCAGTATATCCTAAACACCCAAAGCTAGACAGTCATACAAAACTTGACAAATCCTCTCAAAGCCTGACCAAGTCTTACAGGTCATAATAGTCAAGTGTATTTATATTGTAAATTATATTCACAAATAAAGTAATGACACTGAAAGATTAGTTTTCAACATCATTATCCAGAATTAAAAAAACAAATAAAATTTGGCAGGGTAATCTGAATTCAAAGAATGACAAAATAAAATGTAAAATTTGGCTTTGTCCAGCTTTGTCAGGGTTTGCAGTGTTTAGTAGGACCCCTTTTCAGCACTGGTCTGTTTTACCCTAATGGAGAAAACCTGGTCAACAAAAATGTGGCTTGAATGAGTGCACAACCTAACCAAAAAACATTAAAATGTATCAAATACTAATAGATTTTAGGAAGATTAAAAGTATATTAAAAAGACAAATCTTCTGGGTATTAATGGACACTTTAAAATTAAATCATTTTAGTTACTATTGAAGAACATTTTGTCTACCAGAAATGTTGATATATTTAAATAAACACACATATACATAATTTTATGCATTCATTTTAATTTTTCAGCAATATTCTTAATAACATTGTTATGAGTCTTTATATATGATAATAAATTTATTTATTTTTTTATTACATGGTTAATACTTCTATCAGAAAACCATTATTTTGTCTTATAAACAGAATTATTAAGTATTGATTTTTAGCTTATTTGTAAGAGAAAATACATTGAAAAATATGTCCAAAAATTAATGCTTTGGACCATTTTATAATTTTTATGAGTATATTGGAATAAAAAAAATTTAAACATTACAAAGGAAGGGACAGAAATTATAGTTTGGTATACCCCCCCAAAAGATCTATTATGGCATAAAATACTGAAGTGTTCACATTTTAAAATCAAGACTGGATGTTTTTATTAAAAAAAATTAAAAATGTTTTTTTTCAACTACCCAGAAATAACCTTTTTTGCATATATAATTTGCCAAGAAGCTTAACCAATGATCTAAGAAAGTCTATTCAGGCTCTTTTAAAAATAAAATTTTAAACCGTTACACTGATATGCAAACTTACCCTGCAAATGAAAGAAGCTGCAGTTTGTGAACTCCTTTTCTTCACAGGAAGACTGGATGTTTTTATTAAAAAAAATTAAAAATGTTTTTTTTCAACTACCCAGAAATAACCTTTTTTGCATATATAATTTGCCAAGAAGCTTAACCAATGATCTAAGAAAGTCTATTCAGGCTCTTTTAAAAATAAAATTTTAAACCGTTACACTGATATGCAAACTTACCCTGCAAATGAAAGAAGCTGCAGTTTGTGAACTCCTTTTCTTCACAGGAAGTCCGCTTCTGCGACCTACACCAAGCACAATATAGCTAGTCTGGCTTCTATTTTCCACCAAGGAAGTAAATTCAACCATGTATCTCTAAGACTACATGCAACTGATGTTCCTCTTTCATCACATTTTTACAATACTTTCAACATTTTTTAAATATAAATCAAAGGCACTGTGGATTCATTTCTTGCCGAATGCATATACAAACTGGAAATCTTCACTGGGTTGTGAAATGACATAAAGATTAAGAGAACTATGTACAAGAAAAGAATTCCTGAGAGTTGTTAAAGTTCAAGATGTGATCCTATTTACAACTAATATTTGTGACTAATACCAATCAAGATTTGAAGTCCATTTGAGCAAGATAAGGATTGTTATAAATTCATGCTGAATGATGGCAGAAAAAAATGCAGCTTGAACAAATGTGCAAACCAAGGGTGGTCGTACACAATTCTAGCAACATATATTTCATGATAGAAATTCTTTAGTCCTTAACATAAGCACCTGGGATTACATAATGGTAAAGTGTCCACTACTCCATAGTATCACATTATTTCAACGTAAACATAGGTGCTTACTCCAGTGCAATTCATTCAGCAGTGTTGTGTTCAAGCATTTCTACCTAAAATGGTCATTTCTGACAACAAATTAAACAAAGACAACGGCATATCCAGCACGGATTTCTTCTGTGAAATTCACGTTTCCAGAAGTCGTAGCCCACTCGCAGGTAACCAAACAACTCTAAGCCAAGAATGTCAACAACGCTATCACAATGAGCACCTTAATATAGAATCTATTTTTTTCCTTTCACACATAATTCTTTGAGTATAATGGTTGTAATCCTACAATTCTGCTCCTTGCCTATGTGACGTCTTCAGGTAGAAAAATAAAGTCCGCATGGCATTGGTGAATAAATCCTGCTGTCCGATTTTCAAAACAAGGCTTCCAATGTCAGGTGCACCTTCAGCAAAATTTCTGCGTTACTCCTGATAGCAGCATTATGCTAAATATGTGCAAAATAATTTTATCTGTATGCTGTCAACGTTGTAAATGCTATGACAGATGTATTTTCTCATGTAAATATTGCGTTTTGTCGCTGTCCTACTTCTCCTTTCAAGACTTAAGATGGCGGAAAGTATATCCCATAGTAAGTTCCTATCTTTCAAGGCCACCTCCGTATCTCGACTGGTTCTCGAAAAACTACGTGAGCATATATTATGTACAGAGTCAAAGTATGCATCCAAATTTAAACAAGTAAAATATCATTTAAAACTGCAGTGGATGTGTAAAATATGCACAATATTGTATATATAAAAGTAAAGCCAATGCTGGCCCGATCTTTGTAGGAGAACAAGGCGGTCGCCTAGGGCGTCAAGCTATAAGAGGATTCTAATTTTGACGGAAGTGAGAGTGGGGCAAAGTCAGTGTTATCCCAGGGCGCCAAAAACCGTTAGACCAGCCCATCGTAGTACATATATCATGATTGAGTTGTGCAATTTACGATGTTTAAGAACATTACCTTCACGTTACAACCTGATGGTGAATGACTATCATAGATTTAAAAAATATATATATAAAAGATTTTTCCTCAAAATAGTACAAATCATTTTAGTATAAATTTAATTTTAAAAACATACGGTTCAATTAGGTTTTCTTTAACATTTTACGTTTCTTCAGTTGCATATTTTTTATTTCCATCTATCATTTTCTCATAAGAACAAAGACACAAAATGGAAAGAGTTTTCTTAGCAAACATTATCGTGGAAAACGACATTTCAGTTATTTTTTAGTTGTGTTCTTATAACCCTTAATTCTGTTATCTCCATTTCTCGCGAGATAATGCCTGATCTGCGGTGGTATTGTTCCAGGGAATACCCTTAGATGAACGAGCGAAAGGAATGAAAATAAATGTAAAACGTTACATTGGAAAGACCATGTTTATGCTTGTATGTTGTTTGGGGGGGGTTGTTTTTTGTTTTTTTGGTTGTTTGTTTGTTTTTTTTTCGTAAGAGAGTTTATTTTGATTTCTTTTATTATTCCAAATAAATTTCAAAACATACTGAACGGTAGAATGAAGTTAGCAGTTGGAAGAGAAACTTAAACAATTGTGCAATGACAATGATCAGGTAAAGTGTTGGGAGGTGGGTTTTTTTTCACCAAAATTTAAATGAAAAAAAAAAAACAGTAGTGGTATTTACAACTCGAGGCCCGATTCGGATCATATTTGATGGCGACCCTTGGATTTTTGCGTGGGGTCTCCTGTGAGCACCCATTTGGAAATAAACTTTGAAACAAATTTTGTGATACTGAACTTAAAATTTTCTATCATCGCCTTCAAATTACTTTCTCTCAATAGATCTATTTTTAAAATTTACAAACGCTTTGGGCCGGATTTATTTAAATCTATCCAATCGGCGAAAGACCTCCCCTACAAAAGTGTCTAGATTTTCCTCAAGTCTCCACCCCCAATTACACCTCCGAAAATTAACAGCTTACTACCACATGTTTACACCCACACACCCCGAAAAATAGTTCTGCGGGCGCCCCTGTTTTTGAGTGAGGTCCTAGGGCAATTTACATAAATTTGCTATGGAATAACTCTCATATCTCATTATACTTCTTCAAAATAAATTTAAATAATTTTCAGATATTTTTCCAAGATGGCTGCAGCAATATAATTAATATCGCATGTCTTTAAAAAAAAGTTTTAAAATGTTTGCCCAAAAATATTATTTAATACAATTTGTTTAATTAACGATGTCACTAGTCAGTGTTGTCATAAAAATGAATGCAGAAAGATATAAGTTAATAAACGCTTATAGTGCAGATAATTGGATAAGTGCAAGAGTGGCGCAAGAATTTAAAAATGAATGAACGAATAGATGAATGAAAGAACGAATAGCAAAGAACAAAGGACAAGTTTGAGAGACAAATAGTACAATTACAAATTATAAGAATTGATGATGTGAATGAGATTCAGCATAAAGATAAATTAATGAACTCCACAAGATTGAGAACTTAATAAGATCAGACGAAAATTGTTCTCGTTTTATTCACAAATAATGCTTCCTTTCGCAAATGGGAGTTTTGACATTTTGTCCGACGTCATTCTGTCCTACAATAGTTTAAACTATCAGTGGATGAAAATAATTTTAAAAAATTTTTCAACGATATTTTTTTTTATTGAAACCACCCTGATTAATAATATAGACTAAATATGCCGATGGCGTAGATATCTCTGTTTCACCAGAGGTCTTTTTTGTTTTAGAAAAAAGAAAACATAGCAAAATACTACTATCGTAACCAAGTCCTCAGCGCCTTTTATTTGTATTAATAAATTATAAGGAATTCGACTCTTCCAGCATGCCAAAACTTTCCTGGTTGACAGTCCAAATTTGTGCTTAAACTGCATGCACATTATAAAAACGGAACCGGTCGAATTCATCTACAAGGTCACATTTGCGTATCCGAGTTGAGTTAAGTTCGTTATAAAAAAAAAAAAAAATGGGTTGTGGTTATATAAACCTTAGTTAATTCGGATTTTTGCTTGAGGCAATTATGGAAAGATCGTCTTTGAAATGTGTATATCGAGACCACCAAACTAGTTCTAAATCTAATCATAAAGACGGGATTTGACATGTTTATACAGCGACAGCCAAACCAGTTCTGAGCCTATTCACAAAAATACGCTAGGGGGCAGGTTGTTTTAGACGATCGGATTGTTTTAGTAACAACAAAAAGCAACACCTCTTTAACGTTTTTTTTTTTATTATTATTAAATATATACGCCGGAAAAATACCGCTATTTTGCCAATCTACTTATAGAGATATATTTAAATCAATCAAAAACCTGTTTCATAAATATTTCGTTTAAATAATTGAAAAACTATGGAAAATTGCATAATATCTGAGAAATATATGGCCTCAATGAAAACTCATCACATATTTCTACTTTTATTAGATAGGTTTTGAGATAAATAAAGACAACTTATGTGTTTGTTTTAATATTTCATGGCAAGTCCAAACACAAACATATGGAATGTTGATCATTGCATATAGCACCAAATATATAGTAAAAATATTGATCATTACACTTAGAACAATACATATAGCAAACACTCTATTGATCATTACACTTAGAACAATACATTTAGCAAACACTCTATTGATTATTACACTTAGAACAATACATATAGCAAACACTCTATTGATCATAACACATAGAACAATACATATAGCAAACAATCTATTGATTATTACACATAGAACAATACATATATAGCAATCACTCTATTGATCATTACACATAGAACAATACATATAGCAAACACTCTATTGATCATTACACATAGAACAATATATATATCAAACACTCTATTGATCATTACACATATAATAATACATATAGCAAACACTCTATTGATCATTATACATAGACCAATACATATAGCAAACACTCTATTGATCATTACACTTAGAAAAAATGCATATAGTCATTCTATTGATCATTACACATAGAACAATACATATAGCAATAACTCTATTAATCATTACACATAGAACAATACATATAGCTAACACTCTATTGATCATTACACATAGAACAATACATATAGCAAACACTCTATTGATCATTATACATAGAACAATATATATAACAAACACTCTATTGATCATTACACTTAGAAAAATACATATAGCAAACACTCTATTGATCATGACACATAGAACAATACATATAGCAAACACTCTATTGATCATTACATTTAGAACAATACATATAGCAAACACTCTATTGATCATTATACATAGAACAATATATATAACAAACACTCTATTGATCATTACACTTAGAACAATACATATAGCAAACACTCTATTGATCATTACACTTAGAACAATACATATAGCAAACAATCTATTGATCATTACACATAGAGCAATACATATAGCAAACACCGGACATACACTGATCCCTGACAATGATCATTAGTTAAAGTAAAATTAGTTAAAGTAAATTGGCTCAGAAACCAGCCATGGGATTACGAGCATTATGATACGGGTTAGGGTTAAGTGCAGACATAATCCTAATTCAAAATTATTTAAATTTCTATCAAAATTCGCTTTTCTTCAAGAATACACGCAATAATAGACTATGATGGGAAAGCACAAACACATAAAAGCCTTTAATCCTTCGGCACAAGGGGTCCTCTCAACGGCAGCCATTTTAATCACAGGTGGAAGGCAGTGATGGGTCCACACCAACAAATGGTAATGTTCGAATATTTTTCCTTGCCATAATGTTAAGATATGTTTGCTATACGAATCAGCTCATAGTTAATAATGAAAGTTACATTTTAGTAAAAAGAATCTATTGCGAACTTATCCTAGTTGTACCTGACAAATATATAGAGACATTGCTTTATTGATAGAATTTCATTCCTTTAATAGACTTGAGTTTGGAACGCTCATTTCTTTGGTACGGAATTTGAAGCAAATGTTTAAAACACATGTAGATCCTGAAAATGCCGCGGCTCACATCGTTTTCTCTGCAGAGATGCTGTCATCCATGATACATTGATACTTATAAATATAGGTTTGATTATGAGCACTCAGAAATGTAAAGTTCCTGAATTTTTAATATCATGGTTTTTGCATAGGTTTACTGTGATAACTGAATTAGTACATTGGAACCTTCCGGAATCACGGTATTAATTAAGTTCCCATAGTAAACCTATGCAAACACCATATTAAAAATTCAATCACTTAAAATTTTGGAGTGCTCATGGCCAAATTTATATTTATCAGTATAGATGAAACCTGGAAGTCAGATTTTGTGCAGAGGAAAGGATATGAGCCGCGGCATTTTCTGGAGCTGCTTGTGTTTGAAACATGTACTTTCAAAGAGTCAGGTGATAATTTTAGTAATGAGTATTCTAAACTCAAGACTATTAAAGAACTTAAATTCCACCAATAAAACAATTTCTCTATTTTTGTTCACTTTCAACTAGGATAAGGTCTCAAAAGAGTTTTTTTTTTTCATAAAACATAACTTACATTATTAACCTGGGGCCCCGAGTAGCCGGGTGGTCTAAAGCGCTGTCCGTTACGGATCACTGCTATCTCACCTCTGTCTGCGTGAGTTCGAGTCTAGGATTCGGCGAATGTGGATATGTGAAAAAGCTTGCCAGTAGCTTCTCTTGGGTCGGTGGTTCTTTCCGGTAATTTCCCGGTTTCTTACTCCACCATTATTACTGGCCGCCATGAATAGCCTATCGTGTGCTGAAAAATGGCGTTAAGCTCAACAACAACAACAACAACTACATTATTAACCAATCCTGGTCAGCCAAACCCGTATATACTCTATTTAAAGTTCACCTATTTCTAGGTTGGTTCCGCTAATTCAATACAATTAGTACCATGTGTGCCTTCAGGCTACGTAGGCAGGAAAGCACCGTTATCGTTATTCCCGAAGGGTGTTAGGTACGAGGGGCAGTGCCATTATCATTATTCGTGTGGGATTGATGTTACGTAAGATAGAACTCTGTACTCTTTCAACCGACACATTTTTTTTACAGACGAAAACGATTGCCATCAGTTAATGAGAGCATTCAATGAAAAAAATATGTAACTAATTTCAGTGTCATCATAAATAAACTCAAAATTAATTTTATCATCTACACACTTTTCGATGAACGCTCTGATACTTTATTCACCGTGTACCACAAGGAAAAAGAATACGATTAAGATGATAAAAAATTCATCGAAATCGGTATCAAGTGAGATAAATAGATATAACTATATCAAAGTTCATCCGTATAAAAAAGTGAAAATGTTTACTCACAAGAAAAATTAATTGAGCACAATTAGGATACTCAATACGTAACACAATAGAAGTAACGTTTGGAAAAAGGTTTTTTTTTTTCGTAAAATTCAAGAACAGAACAAATCAATCGTAATCTGTTAATGGAATCATTTGTGATGTACAGGGTCAAATTATGAAAGTATTGTACATATAAATTACATATCTTGCCACGTTATGATCACGCATTCACCAAGGATTTTTTTTTAGATGAAATCATTATCACGAGTGAGAATCATCTTCAGAATTATATTTTATTCAACTATTTCTTAGTCGATAGCTTCATTAAACACGAAGACGATTAAAAAAAACAGATTCACTAGCAAATATTCCACTACAATAACCTATTTACACATTTGCAGATCGAACCGATATATTGGTACTTTGTTCTGGCGCCATCTATCATAAGTTGCCTCCCTTAGAATGTAATGCCACCTAACCAATTGCGTGGTGCATTGTAAATCGGCCGTAAATGGTGGGGGAAATTGACCTAAAAAAGGATACTTTGGAAGTTTGACAAAGAAAGTATGATTGTACCAGAAGAAAGCCATTACGGGTGTATTTAAGTGAAAGGTATTTATGCAAACAGACCTGCACTGAAAAATTGCTTATTTATCAGTCCATTCAAGTTGTGTGCTCCCTTGGTCTCGATCATGTAAGAACAGTGTTCAAATTTGAACAGTTTAATTTTGATTGGATGCGGTGGCTTGCCGCCGCATCCAATGAAAGTAACAAACCGGAAGCACATAAATATCTGCTCAATACTCCAAGGCTATCACATCGGAATCTTGGCTAGCGAATGTGAATAAAGATGAATATATACACACATATATAAAAAATGAATATATACACATATGTAAGCACACGCACACCCACATATACATACATACATATATACATACATACATACATACATACATACATACATACATACATACATACATACATACATACATACATACATACATACATACATACATACATACATACATACATACATACATACATACATACATACATACATACATACATACATACATACATACATACATGGCTTCTAGGCAATGAAAGACACTCTGAAATGTATAAGAACAATTTAATGTGTTAAAGTTTTTAAAACACTCTAATGTGAATCAGTGTTAAAAATCTCTAATATGTATAAGTTATAAGAAAAATGTATTATGTGTGTTTTGTAAAGAAAAGTCTCTAACGTGCAGAATTTTATTTATATAAAAAGACTCTAATGTGTGCAAGATCTGTAAAAAGAACAAAGCTCTAATATGTATATGTTTTGTAAAAAGGACTAAACTCTAATGTGCATACGTTTTTACAAACACCCGAATGTAAGTAGGTTTATAAAGAGTTTAGGTATGTACGACAAAGTATAAACGCACATCTGCTCAGCATTTTAGAGCTCATTATGCATATTAAAAGCGTAATGAAATGCTCAATGTCCCAGTGCTCATGATGTGTGTTTGCAGAACATTGGTATGCTCAATATCCGGGCCGGATTAAGGCCGTTGGGGGCCCTGAGAACAGCTAACATAGGCGTCCTTAGCTATCCTGCCTGGCCTATAAATATGGTTACATTACTATTAACAACACTGCCAGTGAAATCAGACGATAATATACTTGGCCCTTGAGCCTCAGGAGCCCTGTGCACGTTGCTCACTTTGCCCTATGGATAA
>JAEAOA010000435.1:1222500-1250000 GCA_016746295.1 Potamilus streckersoni
TCGCGACATCGATTACCACTCGTAACATGGAGTAATACCTGATCTGTTGGCTGATTAATTTTGTTACAGTGAAAGAAAGCGAGTAATTCGTTTATTGTTATGAATTCTGAACCCGGCTACTTTAGTATTACGTTGTGAAAAGCAGCTTCTAATGTAAGTCGCTTCCAAGCTATGATATTGAACCAAGTTATTTAATTTTGTAGCTAATCTCAATTTGTAAGGTACAATGATTCGTTCAGTTGAAAAGAAGCCAGCGATTCCTTTTATTGTGGTGAGTTCTTAATCGGGCCATTTAGGATTACCTTTGTGAAAGGCGGCTTCTAAGGTAAGTCAGTCTTTATGTCATTCAAGCCTTCGAATTGAACCAAGCTATTCAATTTGTAACTAATCCCAATTTGTAAGGACCAAGGTAGTCCTATATATGTTTAAGTTATCTACCCAAATTTTATATGAACCAACATAGTCCTATATACTTTTTGATTTCTCTACCCAAATTTTATATCCTAATATATGTATACATACATACATACATACATACATACATACATACATACATACATACATACATACATACATACATACATACATACATACATACATACATACATACATACATACATACATACATACATACATACATACATACATACATACATACATACATACATACATACATACATACATACATGCATGCATGCCTTAGATTCTTTTTCTCACATGGTGTCTATTTCATTGGAAATTATTTAGATTGAAAGAAGAACGAATAATTTAGTTCGTTTTGACAGATGCTTCACCTTTCTTTGTAGTTGTACTTGTTATTGCTCCTGTCTTGTGGTTTTAGCCATTATTGTGATATGTTATACATAACTTATCAAATACAAGTGGGGATAAATTAGCCATATTGAAACAAAAGAGACCATTTTCCACAATTGCCTTGTGCGAGTCGAGTCGAAAGATGGCGAAGAAAAATGTTCATTGAAAACAAAAAATTACTGAAGGGGGACTTAAAATAGTTTTCACACGATAGTAGCCAATCAGTAAAAAGAATACTGCACAATAATTTAATCGGGATATTTGGACCAATCCGAATCAACTAAAGTGATCTTTTAACGTGTGGTAATATAAAAATATGAAACTGCATATGTTATAGGAAAACTCTACCTACTATGTGATATAGCATGATATTCATTTAAAAAAATAAACTTGTCGAGTCATTATTGATTTACTTACAAAATTTTTACTTGGTAAATTCAGAGCTTCAATAGCATAGTTTACATAAACAAAACACTGTTTAAGCTGGTAATGTTTCGATTCTAATTATTTCACACTAATATGTTCCATGAACAAAACAAAAATACCATGACCACATCAACAACAATGTTTTTAATTAAGTGATTGAAAGATGAGGTGGTGTGGAAAGGGAAGCAAAAGACATTTGCAGTTTTGCAGACAGGTATAATTAATTGTCACATAGTAGCGCTAGCCAAAACACCATTTTGTTACAATTTGCGGTTTACAGGACATACTAAATTACAAACTAAACTAAATTAAAATATACTATTAGTTTTAAGGTGTTTTCTGTGTTTTCTAATGCTATCCGTACAACTTTATTTGAACGGTAATTGTAGATTCATATTCTGGGATATAAAGTTTGATGAATTTCCAGCAATAAATTAGGATTTACAGATAGAACGAATGGACAGACAGACGGAGGGATCATTAAATCCCCTGACAATGAAGTGTGTTCTTCGTTATCTTATACATGAATATATATATATATATATATATATATATATATATATATATATATATATATATATATATATATATATATATATATATAATGATTATCCGATTTGGGTGAGATTGCAACGAACAATCCGTGATTCCTGTTCATACTGCTAAAATAAATGTATGAATAAATAAATAAATATTTTTTAAAAAAAATTAAAGATAAATAAATAATTACATTTTATAGAAAGTTTATGCCCTTTTGCCAATACAGTTGGACAGAGATTGGATTGCTTTAAACGATGCTAAAATAAACAAGATCTCTCTCTCTCTCTCTCTCTCTCTCTCTCTCTCTCTCTCTCTCTCTCTCTCTCTCTCTCTCTCTCTCTCTCTCTCTCTCTCTCTCTCTCTCTCTCTCTCTCTCGTGATATAGCAATTTAACCAATATTTCTTGGTGGAATAGAAATTCCGTGGCTATATCATCCATGATTAGAATCTGTAATATACTGCACACATGGACACAGGTTCTACCTTATCAGTGCTGAATCTAACAGCTCCATCTGTGGTGATTGATATGTAATCCAATAAACTGTCGGAATGCAACAAGTACACTTATAAACGGCCATGTAGAATATGCACATGAAAGTTGAAGATACACAATGGCAGTATTCCAAAAACACACATATCAAATTTAGAAAGAACTATTGGCAATTGTAAATAAATCCTGCCAGATATCTGTTTGGGAACGTCTCGAGTTAAGTATAGAGAGAGACCAGTTCATTAACCCTGACTTTATACTTTTAATGGGGGATTTTTTTAAGGAAAACTACCTCCTTCCAAATAACAAAATTTAATTGTTGTTCCAGTCAAGTAATCTTCGCCAGTTATTAACCAACATAACAAATTTTACATAACAGTTAAAGACCATGATTGGTCTTATTTTGGTATCAAACCCTGACTTTGTATCCTCTGCTGATATTTTGGACTTCGTATACTCTGCTGACATTTTGGACTTCTTATACCCTGATGACATTTTGGACTTTTTATACTCTGCTGACATTTTGGACTTAGTATACTCTGCTGGTGTTTTGGACATCGTATACTCTGCTGACATTTTGGACTTCGTATATTCTGCCGACATTCTGGACCCGTTTCACGCTGAAGGCGTCCGTTACCACTGACCTATCATTGCTACTTTTAGATTCACCATCCCAAAATTACCGTGTTATGGAAGAGAAATTTGTTTATATGACGAAGGGAATTATGCTTTTCTTAAATTTAATACTCAAGCTTTTCGTGTAATCAACGGAAAATAATGTAAATGTCATCGTTGAGAATTTTAATAGATATCATCCAGGAGGTAGTAAGGAAATATATACCACACAAAATTGTTTTTATTTCCCAAAACGACCCACTTTGGATGCATAATAAAATTCAGAAACTTATAAGGAAGACAAAACGAATGTATGTCCAAGCAAAACATCCCAGGCAATGGTATCTCTATAGACTATTTGTATTCTTATATCCATGAGCGCGGCCATATTTGTCTCACGTGACCGTCCGCCTTGGGAACTGATTCACGGGCCGCACGATTCACCCCAAACCACCCATATCTTGCCTCAAACCACCCAAAATTGTCCAAAACCTGACCCTAACATGCCCAAATCCACCAAAAATGTAAATCAAATGAAGTATACCCAAAACCACAAGAAAATTTACAGCTTACAATATTTGGATTTGTTCGTCGATAGGGCTCATTACGCTTTCTGTCTCCGCGTACTTGGTTAAGTTTAAAGGCCTTTCCTCCACCCTTCAAAATAAACTACCAACGCGTGTTTCTGGATAAAATGTATTTGACTTGATGCCTTAATTATAGTTGTTACACATTTTAAAACTTTTCATTTTCTTTAATCTCTATGTAATATCTGTGGAACGAAAATACCTCCTCATGACTGTACCTCCTGAGGTTGTTTCAGTTAGAATATATGTAATATTATTATTTTGTAACTGTTTCATACATATTACATTGGTTTCTTATAGCCCAGATGCGGTTTATTTTCTGATTCACGCACACAAATGGTACAATTTGCTATCGCGATTTTATTTTTATCAATCAAATTAATTACAAAATAATATATACATTCTCATTCATTTTAGAACATATTCCGACCTTTCATTTTCTCACTTTTTTATGTTTACCGCCTTCTGTAATTTCCTTGGGCCACCGCTTTGTCACATCATGTACTAAAAAAATAGCTCGTATTAAATTATGTTGTCTTTTGAAAACATTATTTTACATTTCATTTCGTGCATTTGTAGATCTTTTTATCAACCTCGCATAAATGAATCCTATGCGCAGGATGTTTTATCATTAAATTTTAAGCAAGGACAATAACATTTTTATATGTATTGACATTAAGTATAAAGGACACAATGGATTTGAAGTTATTTGCACATCGTTTTGGAACAATAATTAGTACTTTGCGGTGATTTCTTATTTAACAGAATTTATATAAAACGTCAGGAAGAAATAAAATATATCACTAAAGCCCGTAGCGACAATTAATTGCTAATACAGATAAACATAAATACGTGTAAAATATTTATAATGTTGTGTATATATTGTTTTCGTCTCCACTGATATGTATGGCACTGATGGTATATTATTTACTTCACAATGAGGCCGTATTCTCTAGGAACGTATTGAATGTGGTCGTTCTGGTTTGATAATCCAGTAAAATTTGTCTTCCTTGTTTCATTTCCATCCGATATACATACTAAGAGACATAATTTGTCGTCTGCTTCTTCAAGTACTCTTTCCAATATTGTATTATGGGTTTGAGTATATTTCGTTTAATTTGCTTTATGTTTTATGGTATTTATGGGCAGGTTTTGGGTAGTTTTGGTTACATTTGGGTGCGACAGCTAATTCACCTTTGCGGTTTGCCTTAGAGACAATTATTTCCTATGTGTTAATTCTGAATACCAGCGATCATCTCAAGTAGCCAGGTCAACAGAAAAGCTTATATATGCAGATAAGTAATGTTTTTATAGTAAAACGGAAAAAAGTAATTCCCAATTACAAACGATTATCATGATCAGAACGTTAATACAATATAATCCCTGGGCAATGACGATTAAGTTTTCTTCAAAGTTATTCCCATTTTAGTGGACCAGATCGTGTTGTTCTTAAATTTTAGACATGATCAATTGCTTTAAAAAAAAAAAATAAAATCACTGAACGATCATAAGAGTTGCTTTTGGATAAAAAAATAAAACAAAATGATGGCACGTTATATCTGCGAATGCAAAATGCCGAATGGTTTTGACACATGGTCCAGATAATACAATCATCAATCAGTTCTGGTCTTTCAGATAAAGTGCACATAATACTTTAAACCTGAGAATAAAGCAGTTTTAGATTACATGACAAGAGAATACCGTAAAGTATTTGAAAATGCCCCCTCCCTAATTACTCCTGTACTAACGGTACTAACATCTTGGTGAAATGATTTGGAGAGAGGAGATCGTAACTTAGATACCTGTCGGTAGGACTGAAGGTCAAAGGTCAAAAAGTCATAATTCTGATTTTTACAGTTATGAAACAGGTGGATGATAAAAGTCAGAGATCAAATTGTCACAATTATTTTTATTGGAGTTATGAAAAAGAGAACATCAACAAATCACAATATATGGCTTATGTCATTTTTGAAGCCTTCTTACTGCACAAATTAGGACCATGATTTGTTGGTCCTATTAAATCTGATACTCACATAAAAATATATTTTTACCTGCTAAATACTTGTCCAAAGCCACAAATTCCTGCGTACGAGAGACAATATGTTTGATTCTATCATGCATATCATGTAACCTTGGTTATTCAATAATTAAAGAAACAAACCGTGTCGCCAATTAAAAAATTCTTATAAATATCATCTCTTCCTGTAAAACACATTTCTCTAAAAAGCAAACAAAATTATCAATTGCTAAATTATTATCAATACCACTGCATTGGGTCATACTTCCTTATTTAATTGTTATTTCAAAGTGTAATATTTGTATCAATTAGAATATTGAGCACGTATCAGTACCTCTGGTGTAATTATGACTACTGCGGAAAATACGAGGGGAAGAATTAATGAAGCAGATAAAAGTAAATTGTTTATTGTGTAGATGTTACATGTATATAAATCCAGTAAACACATATCATTAACCAATGTTATATTTTATTGATTTGTCACTCACAGTTTGTGTTATTTGTTTTGGGATATCTATTAACAGTATCACGCCATAAATATTTAAATTAATTTATTTCTTTTAGACGCACACAATAGAACGTGGAACTCTTTCTAGCTCTAAGTCATTACAATTACAGAATCTCCAGAGATGTGGTCTCTCAATAGAGGAACAGAGTTATAGGTACAAATTACGAATCTGCTTTAAATGACACTCGGATCGTATTGCTTGTGTCAATTACATTATATGAATTATTAGGTACTTTTAAATAAGTGTTAACTTAACAGATCTGTTATCATAAGTGGTCAAAAGTACAAAGTTTGCATGCGCAGTAACCAGGCGGCTACGTCAGCACGTTAATGACCGACGCTATTGCTGACACCCACCTATCGGCTAGGAGGAGATAACTATTTTTAAGCACCGTTTACAACAAAGATCAATAGGCAAAGGATGGGCATGGTTATTAACGAGATTAGAAAGTTTAAATGCAATTATTACAACACTCAGATGGAAAGAATTGAAACCCAATAAGCTGGTGGAAGCTAATTTCAAAGAAAGTATATATAAAAAAAAGAAATCATGCGAATTTTTGATTGTGAATGATACGGTCATAAGTAAGGACGAAGAAAAGGCAAAGTTTTTAACGATTTTTTGGTAGTAATCAACTAATTGAACCAAAATTTATTCACAAATTCACAAGTTAGATCTACAGTATTTTATATATCCCCCACTTCATGATATTACAATAATCGAGGATGATGTTTATACTGTTTTAGTATGTCTAAACCCATCAAAAGCATGTGGCCCTGACTTACTACACCCTAAATTGCCGTAAAGAAGTGCATAGTCAATTAAATATCCACAATAATTTCTTGCAAACTTCTGTATATCCAGATCACTAGAAACTAGCAAAGGTCTTGCCTATGCATAAGAAAGGTTCTAAAGCCGTTGTAAGTGTTTGTGTAAATATTTCATCAATTACATTGTTCAAGACGATATAAAAATAAACATACACATAAACAGGATCTTACCGGGATATTCGACAACACATTAGTCAACAGACATTTACAATAAAAGTTGTTCTGTGCTAGACCAAGTAAAGGAGGTTAGGACCATTGTCTTCGATATTTCCAAAGCTTTTGACAGAGTTTGGCACAAAGACTTGCTCTCAAAATTAAATTGTATTGGTATTCACGGAGATCTGTTATTGAGGTTTGAACGTTATTTACTATCAAGAAAACCCCCGAGTTATTATGAATTCTAAATCCTCCTATGTTCGATGCATTAATGCTGGAGTCCCGGGGGGAGGGGCATTTTTGGGACCACTGTTATTTGTCATTTTCATCAATGATCTTGAAAATATAAAATCATCAAACAGACAATTCGCTGACGATACAGCATTATAAATATATATATATATATATATATATATATATATATATATATATATATATATATATATATATATATTTACATATATATACATATATATATACATATATATATATATATATATATATATATATATATATATATATATATATATATATATATATATATATATATATATATATATATATATATATATATATATATATATATATATATATATATACGAGTTGACAACCAGATCACAGCTAGTGAAATCTTAAACACTGATATTGAAAAGATAGATGAATGGTGCGGACTTTGTCTAGTTACGTTTCATTCAGACAAGACAGAATCAATGCTAATAACACGAAAACGGAACCAGAACCATCATCCCAAATTATGCATGACCGAAACAAACTTTTAAGAGGTTTCTTGGCACAAACATCTGGGCACTATATTATCTAATGATGGCACTTCACACGCACACTTTAAATACATTTGCTATAAAGCCTTAGAGAAATTAAATTGTTTAGAAAGTCTTAGATTTAAACTAGATCGATTATGGTGGAAAAATGTACAAATCTTATATCAGTCCAATTATTCTCAAATAATTATGGTTTTAACTAAATAGCGTATCATACAAGTTTCTCACCATTTTAAAAATTTTCAACCGATCAGTGATTATTTCCCTCGACTCATCTTTCACTTTTGTTATCGTCTTCTTCGTATAATGTTTATTTTTTTTTGAGCTATAAAATATTTTCTCCTTTTTTATCCATTTATGTTTGAATTGTACAATCATCGATTTCAATTTTTTATCTTATTTCCTCACGTCGAATGTTTAAATTTTCAAGTACATCCACTCAATATATTTAAAATTGTTTTTAATAATTTTCCAGATGTTCAGTTACCTTCAACGATTTCTTTTCAATATTCCCATTTTTTTATATATATAAAACAAATGTTCTAATGTGAGGCGCATATTTCTAATTTAAAAATTTCGAAGAATGATTGACCTTCCACATTATATTATTATTATTATTATTATTATTATTATTATTATTATTATTATTATTATTATTAGTAGTAGTAGTAGTAGTAGTAGTAGTAGTAGTAGTAGTAGTAGTAGTAGTAGTAGTAGTACTAGTATTAGTAGTAGTTGTTGTCGTTTTATTAGTAATAATTGATTATCCATATTATTCTAAAAATAATTCGTCTTCTTATTCTTCTTCTTCTTCTCCTCCTCCTCCTCTCCTCCTCCTCCTCCTCATTATTATTATTATTATTATTATTATTATTATTATTATTATTATTATTTTTATTATTATTACTACTACTACTACTACTACTACTGTTGCGGTTGTTGTTTTTGTCATTATTACTATTATTATTATTATTATTATTATTATTAGTAGTAGTAGTAGTAGTAGTAGTAGTAGTAGTAGTAGTAGTGGTGGTGGTGGTAGTAGTAGTAGTAGTAGTAGTAGTAGTAGTAGTAGTAGTAGTAGTAGTAGTAGTAGTAGTAGTTTAGAAGTGAAAGCAATGTTTTCACATATATACACAATAACATCAGCCATTATTTAGTTATTTCTTAATGAGTTAATAATAGCCATGAATTAAAGTAAGCATGATACCTCGATGATAAATTTGAAGAAAACCACATGTACATGTATTTTATGATTTTAGTTTGAATATTTTTATTTGAGAAACGTTCCTAGTGCAGTTACAAACATTATCGTTGGGGGATTCAGTAGAAATCATAAGCTTCTCGACAGCATCAAGAAAGAAAATCTAACACCTGTGATCTCAATGACGGTACAAACGGTTATACAATACAAATATGCATAAGCTTATACACGAAGCATAAGATGGAATAAGACACAATCAATTGCGATTAAAAAGGTTGTGAGTTCAGTCAGTTAATTAAATCTCTTATCATTTTATATAATTTTGCGAAGTCAAAAATATTTGTATTGGTTTCTGCAGTTAACATAGGGGTGCCAAATAAAAATGTTTAATCGTAAAAGAGAAAAGGGGTGTGTAGAGGATTTTATCTCTAAGATTTGAATATTTTGGAACAGTCTAGAAGAAAGTGTTTTGCATTCTCAATTTCACCGCTAGAACAGTATTATGTTATGATTTTGTAAAATATTGAACTACAATAATAATAATAATAATAATAATAATAATAATAATAATAATAATAATAATAATAATAATAATAATAATAATAATAATAATAATAATAATAATAATAATAATAATAATAATAATAATAACAACAACAATAATAATAATAATAATAATAATAATAATAATAATAATAATAATAATAATAATAATAATAATAATAATAATAATAATAATAATAATAATAATAGTTGTAGTTGTAGCAGCTTTAGTATTTGTGGTAGTATGCAGTAAATGTATTTATTCTATTTTCATATTTACCTTTTTCTCTACATTGTCTTTTAGCAACGAGTTATTAAATTTACAGAAAACTGGTTCTTGTTAAATTGTATAAATTGAAAGGTGAGTGATATTGGGGGACAGCTCAAGTCTATAGCTGGGAAATATTTTTGTATTCTTTATGCCAATGAAAGTCAATCTCTCTTCGTTTATCAAGAATAAGTATACACGTATAATTTTAAGCGCATTTTTCTGAATCTAAGTATACTGTTTAATTCCAGAGATATCAGATTTTAACTGATCAAAAAGATTCAGTTCTTTTTTCAGTCGTATGGGGTGTGTAATCTGTCCCTTGCTTTCGGATTATTTATTGTTCTGTTATTATATGCATCTGTATCACAAGCTCGAACAAAGTTTCAGTCTGCATAAATGACAGTGGTACGATTTCGTACTCCATGATAACTGACTTTAATACTTTTAAAAGACAAATCCGGTGGTCTAGTGGTTAGGGTCTTCCTTAGATACGGGAGGTCGTTGGTTTGATCCTCGGTGGAGTCATACCAAAGACTTATAAAAAATATTACTAACATTTGCCTCGCTAGGCGTCTCTGCATTAAGAGGTTATTGTTAGGACTGGTCATCCTGGTGTCATGTGACTGGGCATGATACACCAGTGTTAAACATCAACATGAACTGCTACACTGCAGACAATGTAGCCATGTGTTTGCATTTTGTTAAAAACTACTTTAAAAATCCAAATCACACACACTATATTAAAAACTGTTGAGAATAGTCGTTTGTTCAATACATATTTGTACGTATTCATTGGTGATTTTCAACTTCCATATCAGATGCAATTATATTTCCTGAAGAGCCCATGATACTTAAAAATCTGCATTATTTGTGATAGGCATTGCCACACAATGGGATCAGCTTGTACCTAAACTAAAGTAGCATTCATATCCCCAATCATGTTTCTACCTAGGAATAGATTGCTGATGTAAAAACAATATATGCAACATTTTTCTTCTTACAATTTCAGACATATCTTTTTCTTTCTGTGTATCTCCTGGTCTATTTGTATTAAAGGCAAAATACTAACCATATTCAAAATCAGATTGAAAAGAATAGTGCAATTCTTACAAATATATAGCTATAAAATAAAATGCAAATATGGCAATTTAGTTCAATAATGTGAAGGTCCCCTGGATGGCCCCTCAGGGGAAAACAAAAGATGAAAATCTTTTAACAAAATAAGCGAAAGAGAATTAAATTAGTAGTCCCATAGACTACAAGGAAAGAAATTTAAAAAAATCAAAGCAAAACAAAAACAAACAACAAAACAAAACAATCAACAATCCTCAAAACAACAACAACAACAACAACAACAACAACAACAACAACAACAAAAATCTTAGCAACAAAATCAAAATTAGCTGTCACGGTCAAAGTACGCATCAGTATGGAAAGTGCAGCTAGGTATGTATGTATGTATGTATGTATGTATGTATGTATGTATGTATGTATGTATGTATGTATGTATGTATGTATGTATGTATGTATGTATGTATGTATGTATGTATGTATGTATGTATGTATGTATGTATGTATGTATGTATGTATGTATGTATGTATGTATGTATGTATGTATGTACGTACGTATGTACGTACGTATGTATGTACGTACGTACGTAAGTACGTATCTATCTATCTATCTATCTATCTATCTATCTATCTATCTATCTATCTATCTCTCTCTCTCTCTCTCTCTCTCTCTCTCTCTCTATATATATATATATATATATATATATATATATATATATATATATATATATATATATATATATATATATATATATATATATATATACATCAGATCATAACTCAGTTTGACTGGAAATAGAGTACGTAAATAAAACAAAATGGGAATATGGGGTATAGAAAATGATTAATTTACACCTTACGAACAAAAATTATGTAGTTACAATCTATAAGCATATAAATAATTTTAAAGAGGGTAAGTTGGGGGAAATTCTGGGAGATTGGGAGTGGCTTAAAAATATTTTAAACAATTAACTAAATACTACAGCAAAACAAAAAAAAACAATAAAAGGCAATGTTTGCAAAAATCATACACAGAATTACTAATGAAAGATAAACTTCTGAGAGAGCAAGAAAGGGAAATAGTTAAGCAATTGAAAGATCTATAAAAAGAAAACAAACGAGGTTAAAATAAAAGCAGGGAAATTTGACAACTTGTACAATAAAGGGAGGGGATTATACAAACGTTTGGAAATCAGAAAAGAGAACTAGAGAGAATAGAGAAAATAAAGATGGGGATATAACTTATACAAATAAGAAAAAGTATTTTAAACGAGATCCAATATTACTATACCAATATGTTTAGAACCTAAAATATAAATATAAGTAATATAGCACAATATATAGAGCAAACAAAATATAATTAAATCTCTACAATTGACAAGAAAAGTTGTGAAAAATTTATTACAGCTGAAGAAGCAAGAAAAAAAACCGTTGTTAAAAGCGTAGAAAAGGGGAAATCGCCAGGTTCGGATAACCTAACATCAGATTTTTATAAAACGTTTATCGAAGATTCAAGAGATCCTTTAGAACTATTATTTAACAATATTTTATTACATGTAGAAATGCCAAAGACTGTAAGTAATGGGGTCATTACATTAATATATAAAGGTAAAGGGGACAGATTCGATATAAAAAATTGGAGACCTACAATTCTTCTCAACACTGATCATAAAATACTAAATAAAATTTTAACAAATAGGATCAGAAAAATTTCAAACAAAATAATTGATTTAAATCAAGGTTGTGGGGGATATGGAGAAAATTATAAATAATACATTATCCATAGCAACTATTATGACCTTATAAAAAAATGAGAAAGTTATTTTTTTATTCGACCAAGTGAAGACATACGCTAGAATTGAGCAAGGTTTTTTTTATAAAGCTTTAGAAAAATGTGGATTTTGGGGTTATTATAATAAATTGGATAAAAGCCACGAACCAAAACATGACTTCGAAAATAATGATTAATGGGGCCCTAATGGGGGATTTCATGCTTGAACGCTCAGTAAGACAGGATTGTCTCCGGTCCATGCTACTCTACGTAATCTCTATAGAATTCTTGAATATAAACATTAAACATAACTCTAATATTCAAAAAGTTAAAATACCAAAGATGAATTCAAAACTATCCTGCATTCAGACAATTGCACGAACTTTACCAGAGATGAAAATTCATTCACACATTTACAGGATGAAGTCTCAAAATTTGGAAAAGTCTCTGGCTCCGCTATAAACCATAACAAAACGGACATTTTATTAATAGGTAACTGGAAGGGAAACCATCCAGGTCTCCCACCAAACTTGATTAGAACTCGTATTAAAGCACTAGGAATTTATTCGGACAGCAGCAGAGAGGGTGAACAGACCATTTTGCTGGATACCTTATTTATGAAAAATAAACCTTCCTACAAAAACGAAATCTCACGATCGGTAACGTTACACCAAAACCTCTAACCCTGATTCTGTCTGGCCATGAGATTTCTTTAATTGGGTTAGCTTATCTCGTTACTTTATCTCCGACTCTTTGTTTTTATGCACGTTTATTTTACGCGCTGGTCACTCGGTATTGGTCGTTCACCCTCTCTGCTGATATAAATTAACCAAAGATTTTATCCCGACCTATGCGATATCTGGATATTGAGTCATGTAGATTTATTGTTATAAATCCGAACGGAACAGCTTGTGCTTTTGAAAAAGTTTCTAAACTTGATCATGTCTATATCTCCTGAACACCAAGTATAAAAAATATTATGTAAAGTATAATTATCGACTCCATTAAACACAAACAAAATATTATAGTTATCTATGACAACTTTAGGTATTTGTGTATATAGTACTGTAACATAAATCAACTTCAGTATTTTTATGTATACCTCGAGAAAATATTCTAGCTGAATTGGATTGTCTGTCCAGCATCACATCATTATATACTACGAGATTATTAATGAATCCATCTAAGTCATCTACAGATGGGTCTTTATCAATATCGGTGATAAAATTAACAATAGTGTTGCCATATTCATTCAATAATTTTGCATTTCATTAAAATCTTTCAGTACTTCGTAACATCTTTGATCATCTACAGATGGTGTGACTAAAGAAAATTTGTTCTGCTTGATCCACCTCATTATAAGATTAAGCAATAATTGTGTTTTACCAGATCCATATGAACCTATTATAAACTATCTGATATAATTTGGTAGGGCTGGATTGTGCTTTACCTGTTTTCGTGTGGCTGAGAAGTCAATTATATCCATATAATAAATAAGAGTACCCACATCCACCACTGGCTCGACAAAGATAACAACAAAAATCAAAAGACGAGCAATTAAAGGTAAATGTGTAAAATGTGGCACACAAAAATATAAATTTATTTCCGGACACAAATTGTCTGGTGGTATTAGAGCCGCCTCATTATGGAAATTGCAAGGAGCTCCATGGGCTAAATACTCCAGTGAGAAACAACTTTCTGGATATAGATATTGTGGTCCTGGAATTTGACTTGATATCCGACTTGATGACTAAGATCAACCAAGACCAGGAGAGCTTCCAGTAAGTAGGATTGATCAAGCATGTCATTTTCATGATGTTGCGTATAAAAGCAAAGATTATCAGCAACGGTATCTCGTAGATGTGAAATTTATTCATGTGTTAAAGTCTATATCCAATAATTCTCTCAGAGAAAAACTCGCTAGTTTTCTAGTAAAATCTGCTGTGAAAGGTAAAATAATGCTCGGAGCTGGTAATTAATTATATAACTATTAGAATGGAATCCATTTATTATTTGCCGATATTGGAGAGGCAAAGCAGTGATTGCTAAACTTGCTGAAACAGCAAATGTCTCACACTTTATTGCTGCAGCGCGGATAGCACGATAGGCAATATGAAAAATTTATCTACCGCCACCAAAAAAATTAAATACGCACATTTTGATATCAGCATCCCTAATGAGGTTCATCAAGCAGATATTTTGTTTTTACCACACGATACTATTAAAACACGTGGACGAAATTTACGCACTTACAAATACTCATTATCTGTTGTTGACGTTGCAAGTAGATATAAAGAAGCTGAACCATTATCAACAAAGACAGCACATGCAGTTGCGTAGCCACAGCAATTACAGGTTGATCCTGGCAAAGAATTTCTTGGCACAGTATTCTCGTTGATGAAATACATAACGGTAAATAAGACGAGGACAAACTGAAATTCATCGTGATCAGACAATCGTTGAACTATTTAATCGAACACCTACTGAACGGTTATTTGGATATCAATACGCAAAAGAAATATCTACTAATTTTAAGTCTGGTGAGAGATCTTGTGAATGGATTGCAAGGTTACCAAGTGTGATATCTGCATTAAATTATAAAATTACTCGTGCAACTTCAATAAAACCTTTTAATGCAAAGTACAAACAATATATACCAATAAAACGCCATGAATCTGCCTCTCAACCAGTATTAGGTAATGTAACTGTGAGATATTTATACGAATCTGGTGAACGTGAAGGTGGCAAAAAAATGAGCAACTGATCCTGTCTGGAGCGTGACTACACATACAATTTCTAGCATGGTTAGATCCTTTGGAAGACCTGCAATCTACAGACTGGATTCAACAGCCCCTCAACGTAGATTTGTGTGTAAAAAGTTACAAGTAATTCCTACAGACACACAATTACCACCTCGTACACTTTTGTAAACTAGCACCAGGGCGTCCAGCACCCCGACTTCGATTACATTCAAGACAGGTAAGCATCACATTTTCACGTGTATGACCAAGATCACTATTAATTCTGTCTACGGTAAATTGTCTTGGATTATTTTTCGAATATTGCCATAACATTATTGTGTTACAGCATGCACAATGATTATGCTGTTGTTGTTTAAGTGTTATAAAATATAAGTATCAATATCAAAGTCACGCTTATCTTTTTGTCACATAGTTTATAACCCGCCAATCTTTTCTTTATGACAATAGGGTCGTTAGTGATTTCCCCAGCTGTCACGTAGTCTATAATAACCCTATGTAGTTGATTTATTCTACTGACATAAAATACTGACCATTCGACCCGATCATCTACAATCAATATATTTATATCAGCGATAGTTAATCCCTGTGAAGAATGAATCGTTATAGCGTATCCTAACGTTCACAGCAATTGATCCATACCCAATGCATTCTCAACAACATCAACAGCGACCAAAACAATATCATTCAGTAAAACATTTTGTATTCCACCACAAAGAATATCAACTTCAATATTCTGTCGTCGAGTATATGCTGGGCGATAACACTCAGGTACAGATAGATTTGAAAACTTTTCTTGAGTTAACGCAAATAATTTATCTTGCAGTTCATCACGAACTATCTTTCTACTTTTGACTGTCAAATTAACAGGTCTCCATAAATTCAAAAAATCGTTCATAGTAGTTTCTGAAATTACTTTAAGCATTATCTCTCATTGTATTTTATCTGGCTGTTGACTGATTAATCTTTGAAGTTCTTTCAGCGGTTCATCAATAGCTCTATGGTCATCATTTATTTCTCCCTAATATTCTACATTATTCTTTAGCCATTCATGTGAAGACTGCCCAACAAAGGGTGTTGGTTGACTATGATTATATATATATATATATATATATATATATATATATATATATATATATATATATATATATATATATATATATATATATATATATATATATATATATATATATATATATATATATATATATATATATATATATATAATGATTCAAACAAGGAATACGTATATTGTGATAACCATATGTAAACGAATACTGCGGATATCATATGCAGAAAATCAAACATGGAAGCTAAGGTCCAAAACCATGTGTTCAGTGTGGTATTGGTGTCCGAGGAAAACTCAGTTATGTATAAAGTGCTGCAGTAAAAATATAGAGAACTGAACTTACTTATGACAAGAAAATAATATCCTGACATTGTCAAGTAAATCTCCAATACAAACAGCAAAATATTAACTGACCAGATTTCAAAATATTGATTTACACAAACAATATTAATGTATAAATGGAGCAAAATAAATTTATTGCACATCCGATCATTAAAGATTATGAAGTAACTCGTGATGGTGTGATCAGGAACTGACGATCAAAATAACCAGTCGGTAGTCATAATATATCTGTTTATTTTAGATACAGCGTTAGTAAAAATAAAAATTATTTCTCACATAGGTTCATTTTGGATTGATTAAAGATGAACTTATCTAACCTGCAAAGTTACTACACAGTCAGAATTTCAGACGTGGAAATTCAGTATAGTATAAAGTATTCGGAAAAAGAGCTATCAAATCCATAAATGCAAAAAGAGAAAAATAAATAACTTTGCCATCAATAAACACAGCAGCCAGTTATTTTGGCATATATCTATGATAGATACATTTTGTCGCAAATGAAACATACAAATCTTCATTTTCGATAAAATACAACCAGCAGATAATATTTGAGTACTTCATATAACTCTTGAAAACAATAAATAAATATTTTTCTTACTGTATATATTTCTACTGTCAATTTTGCCAAAGTTTTGTTTAGCCGTAACTAAAGTTATGGGTCCACCTTCACTGTCGCTACTCTCAGTGTCACTGTTGACAAAATCAGATAACATAATCTTTCTCAATTGTTTGGCTATAGTCCACCAAATGGTTTTGATCTAATATTAGGCCATCTATAATAAATATGTATTTGTGATGATGCTATTTCTTTTGCATGAATTGCGGTTGGAAAGTTAACGCTAAACTCGGGATTGGTCGAACTTAATGCATTCGACTCAATCACCGAACGGTGTTCAGACGCTGACATAATTATTATTGTTATTATTGTTGTTATTATTATTATTATTATTATTATTATTATTATTATTATTATTATTATTATTATTATTATTATTATTATTATTATTATTATTATTATTATTATTATCATCATCATCGTCATCAATTTTATTATTATTATTATTATTATTATTATTATTATTATTATAAATTATTATTATTATTATTATTATTATTATTATTATTATTATTATTATTATTATTATTATTATTATTATTATTATTATTATTATTTAATTCTCAATTTTTCGCCTTCTCTAGTTGTCACTAGAATCGCTAGCTATTCTGAATGCTTCATCACAGGTTTTCATTATCTTTGCTAACTCCTCGTCAGATGTTTTGCAATCACTAAGATACGAGGAAATATATGAAGCTAGTTTAGAATAGGCTGCTGTTGCTGTGTGTAATTTTATTATATACTCGCTCAATTTATCATTTGTACTCTCTTTTTGTCTTTAATACTGAGAATACCTAGGATAGTCGTTGAATTTGTAACGATAATTGTTGTAACTGCATGCGTTGTCATTGTTATCGTTGATAATAATAATCCGGATCCAGTACCAATAGCAGAAACTGAGTAAACAACTATATCAATGACAACCATACTTCTGCGATATTTTTTTTTTAACTTTTACTGTATAATCGTCAATGGGATTTTTTTAGTTTGGTCAGACATTCACATGCTTGATTATATCTGTGACGTTGAAAGTAGATAAGTGGCGCTGATACCAGTGACTTTGGATGGCCTTTTCCGCGACAAATTCCAGACACTACCAGTAAGACGCTGCAGTTAATTTTTTTTATTAAATGCTTCCAGCATAAATTCTTCGGTATCTTTTTTTAACACTCCAGAGAAAGCATCAGTTGTATGACGCCATGGAAATGTTTTAGTATAAATACTAAATTTTCCTGAGCTAAATATGGACAATATGTGTACACCGGTAACCTCAGCGGTATGTTTGAGAGTGTTATTTTTCTTTCAACATGTTGCTGAATCTGACGTCACTGTGTACGCAATATTTTTAATCTGGTTGTGAGGAATTTTAATCAGATTCATTTTTATAACGATATTAGGAATTCCACGGATAATATCGTTGAGTCTTGTGTTAATATCAGCCAGTTTTTTTGCCAACAGTTGGTGGATTTCCAAGCAACATCATTTATGGTTCTGTTCACATTTCTGCGAAAATTTAAAAACGTTTGTATGTGATAGTAAGATCAGTTTTTAATGTGGTCATTTCATTGTTGATCGTTGTTAACGAAGTTGAATATTGGAACTTCCTTATCATCGACGTATTTTTTCGTAGCAGCATCAAAATCAGATTCTGGTGTTTTGAGATTATTAATGCCATTCTTATTCATGTTGAGAAATGCATGCATTATACCACCGTTGGCTAATACGTACTTAGATTCTTGATCGTCTACATATTTTTGTCACAGCGTCATTATCTGCGAATAGGTTTCCAATGTCTATACATTTATTTCGAATCATGAAAATGCTACCAGTGAATGAATCACCAGCCTTCTTGATATAATCGTTAACTGATTTACCGGAATCTTGTATTTTGCCCTGATCAGTAAAAGTAACGATATTATCAACAAATGCGATAGGAATTCGTATGTGTGCATCTGGCAGTTGTATATTACTCGCCTTTATTCGACATTGTTTATCCTGAAAAACAACGACTTCATCTTGATCCACGCTTGTAATATTTAATAAATTGTCATTCTTATTTCTAAGCTGCTCAAGAGTTGCATATTTAGGCAAATCACCTTGCTGCTGAGCTTTACCACGAGCAGATCTTCATTAAATACATACCGTTATCAGTAGTTGATATACATTTTCGAGTTCGTGTTACTCAAGGAACAATTGCTGATTATAGAGTAATAGCCGTTATACTCGGTGATAAATCGATGTTACTTGAAGGCGCTGATGGACGAATAAGAATCGTTAATGCTCCAGTAGAAAATATGTAACACGTAATTAACTCATCTATTATAATTATAATGTCATATAATCACGTTTGTGTTACCCTGACTTCTGGTCAGATTAAAAGGCTACAATCAGCATCAATAATTAACTGTGAAATAAAATATTGCTAAAAAGAAAACAGATGTGCTGTTCAAATAAGGTATCGTTGACCGAGCGTAAATTCCAAAAATTCAGTGAAGCTAATTTAATTAAATAAAGGTGTCAAACTTAATTGAGTCATTACTGTCATCCACAATAAAAGTTTTGTTAGTACAACTTTATAGCAGCAAGTCTCCATATTGCATCATTATCAGTGGCTTTTAACACAGGTAAAATTGTATGATTAGCTCCAAAAGTAACCTTTCTGACATGTTTACAGAATCCAAAGATATGTTACCGTGGAATTGCACATGAAAACATTTTTCTAATACCGTTTAACATTGCTCGACGTGACCTAAATCATAAGTTGAAATCTGGATCCATATTAATAATCATTCTTTATACTTCCACATCGGCGTTTCTAGCAAAATTTCTTGGTCGTCTTTTTTCATATTGTTGGTACACTGTAAAATTAGAATTATATTTTACAAACATCATTGATGGTCCAGCCGATCTTGAATAATCATCGCTATATCTTGCAAGACCAAGTAGTGTTGTAGCAACGTCAACGTTTCTAAACTGATTCAATATTTTTCCGTCAATCATGTACGCAGCGCTGTCAGATAAGGCCATAATACCATTATTAACAAATCCAACGCTAACATCAGCGTCAAATTCAGCATTATCTGTTTTTAAAATTTCACCCTCTACTTCAATAAACTCCTCAGCGGGTAGATAATATTTGCTTGTATCTTGAACTTGCAGTTCAATTCTTCTAGGATGATTTGGAACTCGTGGGACGTAAGAACAATATTGATAGTCACGCACAGATTTATCCTTGAGTACTGGTGCATCCATGTCGAACGTTAGATCAGATATACGTTTGAACATCTTTATTATAATTATTATTGTCTAAACGAAGACCATTTCGAGAAGTGAGACCACTCCCAGCTATCAGACTAGGAGTTATATATATTTTTTATGATAATGGTAGATCAGCCAACTCTGCTAAAAAAATATTAGTAACTTGATTTATTCTGTTATTGATATTTGCAGGTATTACTTTATTGCTAGGTAATTTTACAGGTTGAGATTTTCGTCGTATTAATCGTGCTAGTCTAACTTTGTTTGCTGAGAATGCTTTACTAGCAACAGCACCAATACCTCTTTCACGAACAATATCAATAGCTTTCATTCCCAGTTGCTTTGCAATCGGTATTGCTTTTGGGGCTATCCTTCTAAACAGACCCTGAGCAACATCACCTAGTCCATCTCCGTAGGTTGTTTCGTATACTGGTAATCGAGAATGTATTGCCTTGACCATGCTTGGTCCACGTTGAGTACTATGTATGATCATTTTAATATAGTAACTGTATTTAATTACATATTCGATCCAGTGACTTATCACTCTGATAGTCATTGGCGATTTCATTAATGAGGGACCGATATACATTAATATCCATAACACCGCCTGTAGATAATCGCTAACAAATATCAGCTGCTTCATTAATGATTTCTGGGGAATTATTACCAGCTCGTTTTCTTCCAATGAGGATATCTAGTCGATCAACATCAGCAAGAACGTAATTGGGGCAAGTAATATAACTACTCCATAAATCACTTCCAATTGCGACAAGAGCATCATGATGTCCTTCGTCCTCACCAGCTTTTTTACTTGGTTTCGATGGTGTGTTCGGTGATTCTGGATAATCACAAAATGATTGCTCAAATGGTTTTGGTGCTTTTCTTTTTGTTGTTGTTGTCGCTGTAGCTCTTATTTTGTCGTTGTTGTTCTCGTTGTTGTTGTCGCTGTAGCTCTTGTCGTGTAGCTCTTGTTGTAGAAGCTCTTGCTGTTGTAGTAGTGGTTGTAGTCGTGGTAGTGGTTGTTGTGGTGATGGTAATGTAAGTTTTGGTGATGATGGTGGTGATAGTTCAAATTGTGGTAGTGGTGATAATCGTTTGCCTTGTTTAGCTTCTTCTATGTATCTATTTACAGCCTCATCAAATTTGCTAAATTTATTAATATCTTCATTAGATCTAATTTCTCGAATACCAGAAGCGATGCGATATATATCCTTGATCCAATTGGCAGAGTTTCGAGATTTAACATGTTCTGGTTTTACATATTTTTGTTTTTCATGATATCCATACGCGGCAATATCAAGCATTTGGTTGCGTCCTTGATAAAAGCAATACCTTCAGGCGTAAATTTATCTATTGTGTTAGCTTTTGGTTTTTGGGTACTGGTTGTGGTGTTTGTGGTGGTGGTTGAGCAATATCAACAGGCGATGTTTGAAGAGCTTTCTGTCTTGCCTAAGTTGCTGTAACAATATTCTTTGTTGGTTCGACAATCGGCTTAAATAATTGTTCTGCACCTTCTGCAAATTCCACCAGAGACTCCTGACGTGATTGTAGTTGTTGTTTAACTAAATTACGGACAGGTAGGTATTTTATAATTGCCTCTAGACGCTCTCGAGCTAATCTAGCTGAACGTGATTTTCCAATATTCATTTACTAATAATAATTATACTGTCTTTTTATTTATAGCAGCAGAGAAGGTGAACGACCAATACTGAGTGACCAGCGCGTAAAATAAACATGCCTAAAAACAAAGAGTCAGAGATAAAGTAACTCGATAAGCTAACCAAATTAGAGAAATCTCATGGCCTGACAGAATCAGGGTTAGAGGTTTTGGTTTAACGTTATCGACGTTGAGATTTCATTTTCGTAGGAAGGTTTATTTTTCATAAATAAGGTCTCCAGCAAAATGGTCTGTTCACCCTCGCTGCTGCTCGGACTAAACTGTACTCGAAAGAATTATCGTGAGTTAATAAGAAAATTAGATGCACAGGTTGAGACTTGTTCGCATATGAAATTCAACTTAACAGACCGAATACAGATCCTTAACTCACACACTTAACTACAGAGTCGTAACAATATATATATATATATATATATATATATATATATATATATATATATATATATATATATATATATATATATATATATATATATATATATATATATATATATATATATATATCCAATTGGAATACATTTTAAACACAACTCACTCAACAGAAGCTATGATAGGCACTTTAGAAAGAAAAATTACGAGCTTTGTTTGTGACAATTCAAAATATAAAAAAATTGAAAATGAAATATATATATATATATATATATATATATATATATATATATATATATATATATATATATATATATATATATATATATATATATATATATATATATATATATATATATATATATATATATATGTATATATATATATTGTTACGACTCTGTAGTTAAGTATGTGAGTTAAGGAATGGATTCTGCATACATTTTTTATTTCATTTTTGTTTCATTATATGTAATTTTTAAGAATATATTAACAAAAAAGTCTAATATATTGTTAAAACATCGTGTTTACTTGAGTCGTAAATGTGACTCATATGAGAACGTGCTGTGTATGATGGCAAATCCATTACAAGTAAATATTCATGAATAGCTATGAAAATGATAGGCTGATACTTGGTTAGGCTTTTCTAACGTCCAGATTTATTACGAAATTGCTTCCGTCCTCCGTGCGCATGTAAGTCAAACAACGTATTAGCTTCGTTTATATGCTGAGGTATTTTTGTAAGACGTTCAGAGTCGAGAGTCGCTGTCAGAGTCGTAGCCTATTGTAACATCTTAGATTTGCTTAATTTTTATTACCTTAAAAAAGGTATTTTTGTGCTAGAAGAAGTTGTCTATTCATATGTCTACAACATGTGTCTTGTTAGTAGAGCTAATTTTACTTCGTTTTTCTGAATAATTGTTTTCTTGGAGAATAACATTACTGCTTTTGGATAAAGACATTTTCCGAAAATATTCTAAATTGGAACTGAACAATACAAACTGTGCTTTACAGTGTAAATTCTGGATTTTTTTTGTTAGTCTTCGTATGACGTCATCATCAGCCATTTTGGACCAGAACTGAACTTCAGACTGTATTTGTTTAGAAATTTTTAGAGGACTTATGTTTATATTTAGAACAGTTTGAATCATTTCCATAAATCGTACGTCTTGTTTTACATATTTACAATTTTTCATGTCTTCTAGGAAAATAAATTATTTTTGTTAAACTTTACAAAGCTTGCTGTCTTCACTCTTTCTTTGTGTTACTTTGAACGAGCCGATACGTAACAATACGTAGACCCAAGACTGGGTGGGGATTAGACCTCCCTAATCTGAGCATAAAGCAGAAAACCAAAATCCTTCTTAACAGATTTTCAAAAACTAAATGGAAAACCAACTCATCCTTGGGAAGTAATCAATATCAACGTATATGGGTACTTATGTAATTTTAATAAAGAAATTTACATGAATAATGTATTAGTGAAACTGTTAGGACCACATGGAGTAGATAAAAGATTAAAAGAACTAATGTATAGATATAAATACAGTAATAATTTATGGGATAAAAAAAAACATTTATAAACTTTTAAACGAATCCTTTACTCAAGAAAAACATGAAATTGAACTTAAAAACACAGGATTGAACTGGGATTTAATATGGAAGAACTGGGCAGGCATTAAGTCGCCTGCCATACAAAGTATATCAATATACTTATCTTCACGGCAAATGGCTTGCAGGGGAAGTAACTTTCAAAAGACATTTGACTAAAAATTACCTAAATGTAGACTGTGTGGAAAATGTATAGATTCTAGAAACATTCGTTACTAGAATGTCCAAATATGAAATAGAAATATCGAATATAAAAAATAAAATTAGGATAAAATAGGGAATAATGAAAATTTACAACTATTATATACAAATGATACAAAAGATAGTAAATTATATAATGAACTAATAGATTTTTATCAATAAAATTATGAAAACTATACGTTAACATACAGAGAGAGAGAGAGAGAGAGAGAGAGAGAGAGAGAGAGAGAGAGAGAGAGAGAGAGAGAGAGAGAGAGAGAGAGAGAGAGAGAGAACAAGGTATGGTGTCAAATCTACGCGCGACTGGTGATTGGTAGCACAGACCTACCCTATCTCCCCATAGTAAAGTAACAAACACACACACACACACACACACACACACACACACACACATACACAACTACAGTACAATCATTCTATATTCTCTTTACACTATATAAAATTTTAAAATTTTAAATAAACTCAGTCCAGTCTAGGATAAAGAATTAATATTTTCACTAGAGTAGGAAGGGTGTACAAACCCTAATTCAAAATTTATAAAAATAACACACATAGCACATTCACCTTAAAAGAAACAATAACGCATAAAAACTTTTGGAACTTGGGGGTCCTTCAAATGATGATTATTATTTGAGGGACCACACCGATAAAATAGAGGCAAGAAAGTAAAAGGTAAGGCCGCAAAGATGACTGTGTAACAGTTTTAATTGTTGACAAGTTTTCATTTCCATGTGATTAGCATCTCCCCCTTTGGAGCAAGATTATTCAAATCGTTCTCATATAGACGAAAATCTAGACCAGTTTAAGTACATGCAGCATGTAAACGATTATACATCACGTGATACATATATAGTGACGTGTTTTGTTCACAATGGGATATTATCTGTTTCATCCTATAGTGGACTATCATTTGTTGTATTTAACGTGATGTGACCAATACAAGAATTTTTTAAGACAGGGCCTAAAGTATAAATTTATGGATTTTTTCATACTTAACGCGTTATGGAGTGTATTACACAAAGGTAAAACAAACGTGAATTGTCAATATACAGGTGTATTTCATACTAATCTAGTCTTTAATTAATCAAATTATATATTATTTATTTTCTCACAATGTAAATCTTACTCATAGGTGCATATTTTTACTCAAATATACCAAACATCGACCGCAATGCATCATTTTTAATATAGAGGTAGGTACATTAATATTGTTATTGTTGTATTTAAACAAAAAAAGTTACATTAGGTCAAATATTATTAAAATTATTTTAATAATAATCTAACATTCGACCTTTTACTGATCGTGTGACGATTAATATAGTTGTCAAATGAAATATAATTTTAAGCAGCAGTTAAATCCATGTTAAGTTATTTCATATTTCAATATATTTTTTCTGCATGAGAATAGTTTAATATATTCTTTTTTTTTATCAATAATCGTTTAATTACACACTTACATTAAAGTTTATCAACTACTTTTATAACCATCTGTTTTAAAGGATTCCGGGACTAGATGGCCCAAATCAGAGTCGGAAAATTAACTTTGTCGGTTTTACTAAAAAAAAAAAAATACCTTTTGCTAATTATTTCAATAACTTTCCTCAGAATAGAAGAGTTACGTGTAGAAATTAAGATTCGCTGAGAATACTTTACTAATTCTTACAAAAACATTCTTTGAAATGCATTCATTCAGACGACTACGTTTTATTAAAGTTAACTATATAAGCACGCTATTTCGATTATCATGAACAGGTTACCAAAATACTAAGTCAGTTTACTTTCTTAGACATGTACTCAGAACGAAGAATATTTTTGATTGTATTAGTGGTTTTATTTCTGAAAATTTAATGATGTTATAACATCACTTGATCAAAAGAAAAGAAAAGAAAATTCAATCAAAACGTGCGTAAGATGTCAATATTGTTCAAATCAATTAAAGATTTTGTGAATTTCAGCTATTTGTATGAACTAATACCTTCAAACAAAAAAGAAATTAAAAACAATAATAAGAAGTGTAGCTAAATGGGAAAAGTTACTGATAATATATATATATATATATATATATATATATATATATATATATATATATATATATATATATATATATATATATATATATATATATATATATATATATATATATATATATATATATATATATATATAAGTAAAGCACGTCAAGTCCAAGCCGCGTGCCCATAGTTATTAGCTGAGTATATGCAAATCACGTTTTCAATCATCAATTCAACCGATTAAAAACTAGTCTACATGTATGGATATACTAACAAGTATATATTTAATATGTATATTTGAGTGTATTTGAGTATATTTGAGTAAAAAGACGTGCCGCCTACTAATTGATGAGAGGTCATCCCCTACAAGCTTCACTTGTATGCACGGGCCAGAGGATGTAAAGATACATAGTGCCGTATATGGTAAAAAGAGCATAACATGGAAAGAGAATTTGCTTGTTACGAGTCAATTACGGTTTTATTCCATCTAGTGAGTGAAAAACTTATTTTCACTTATCTCTATCACCTCAAAAAATACTATATTTGGCCTTCAGTTCTCCAGATAACCGTAAGGTACTAAATAAACAGCTTGATGCATACACGTCAACATTTGTGACCTGATACCACACATCATAGCATGGTATTACATTACCAGTTCCTAATGGAGTGGTTCCAACTGAATACTGTAATCTATGGAGAATAGAAATATACTGTTTCTTTTTGCCATAAAAATTGTAAAGTGGTAAAATGTAACTTAAATATTCGAGATATTGTAGAGTAGCTTTAAAGTGGTATTTTTTTTCCTGCCGCAGGTAGAATCACACGAATATTTAAATGCAATAAAATAAACGCCGATATTTGATTTAAAAGTTCATACCATAAAGTCCAATTGATTCTCTCTATCCTACATTTCAGATATAACTTAAATAATGATATAACCATGTTTCAGTTATGCTCACCATGAGT